>CM050413.1:6257980-6410433 GCA_027564155.1 Gymnocypris eckloni scoliostomus
TGTTCACACCAGGAAGTGGGTTTGTGAGCAGCTAGAGTATGAAGCAAACACCCGAGGATCTGATTGACACGTTCGGCTTGTCCATTAGCCTGTGGGTAAAATCCAAATGACAGACTAGCCGCAGCTCTGAAAACTGAGAGACAAAACTGAGAGACAAATTGAGGTCCTCTATTGGAGACAATGTCAGTGGGTGGCCCATGGATCTTAAAAACGTGATCAAACACTGTTAGTGCTGTCTCCTTAGCCTCAGGGAGCTTGGGAAGGGGGATAAAATGGGCCGCCTTAGAGAAGCAATCAACGACTGTTAGAATTATCAAATTTCCTGTGGAGGGTGGCAAACCCGTAATGAAATCCAAAGCGATGTGCGAAAAAAGGGCAAGACGGAATAGGGAGAGGGCGAAGCAGCCCGGCAGGAGGAGAATTACTAGACTTGGATTGGGCACAGACAGGACAAGAGGCTACAAAACGGCGTACGTCACGGACCAAGGCCAGTCACCAAAATCCTGCCTGGAGACGTGACTCTAGCAGAGAACCGCAGGATGAACGGACTTGGGGACAAACAGTCTACCTGTGAGACATTCTCAAGGAATCGTGATACGAGTAAGAGCCCTATTTACCTGCCGTTCGATTCCCCAGACCACAGCCCCAACCACACTATCACTGGGCAAAACAGTTTCTGTGGTAGAGCCGTCCTCAGAAGAACCGAACTGACGAGAAAGCGCATCAGGCTTAGAATTCTTAGAGCCAGGTCTGTAGGAAATGGTAAAGTCGAACCGTCCAAAGAATATAGCCCACCGTGCCTGTCTTGCATTTAGTCTCTTAGCCGAACGAATGTTCGGTGATCAGTCCAAACAACGAACGGCTGGGCTGCCCCCTCTAACAAATGACGCCACTCACCTAGCACCAACCAAATTTAGTTACGTTCTGCTGGCGAGAGGCGATGAGAGAAAAAGGCGCATGGATGAACCATGCTGTGGTCGTCCTGTGGGAAGTGCTGAGATAGCACCACTCCCACTCCAGCATTAGGCGTGTCAACCTCTAATATGAATTGTCTTGAAGTGTCTGGGGAAATCAGGGTAGGAGCGGAAGTAAATCATTCCTTTATATGATCGAAAGCCTCTTAAGCTGCATCGGACCATGTAAGAGGGGCGGCCACTTGACTGAAATACGGATAAAGTAATTTATGATAAAAAATTTGCAAACCCCAAATATCTTTGGAGAGCCATACGAGAGTCGGGACGGGCCAATCAATAACTGCGCGCCCCTTGGCTGTATCCATACTGATGCCATCGGCGGACATGACTAAACCCAAATACGTAACTGAACTGCCATGAAAAACGCACTTCTCAGCCTTCACAAAAAGACAATTCTCTAACAGATGTTGTAGCACACAACGCAAGTGCTGGATGTGTTCTTGGAGGGCATCCAAAAAAATAAGAATGTCATCTAGGTACACACAAACGAAGATATTAAGCATGTCCATCAGAACACCGTTCAACAATGCTTAAAAGACGACCGGATCATGGACGAGCCTGAATGGTAGTACCCGGTATTCAAAGTGGCCTAAGGGAGTGTTGATAGTTGTCTTCCACTCGTCTCCCTTCTTGATGCGCATTAAGTGGTACGCATTGCGAATGTACAATTTTGTGCAAATCTTTGCTCCCTGCAGAATCTTGAATGCCGACGACATAAGTGGCATCGGGTATCGGTTCTTAACCGTTATGTCAATTAGTCTACCATAATCAATGCAGGGACACAAAGAGCCATCCTTCTTTTTCACAGCGGGCGCAGTGTTGCAACTCAAAGCGCTTGTCGAGGCGGATGGCCAAGCGGGTTGGCAGACCACGAGCTGGAATCTCCTCCTTGATATCCTCAGAGAGACCCTCCAAGAGGCTCCAAGAGCGGTGAGAGCCTGAACGTTCAATTCGAAAGTGGCCACTAAGGTGCGGAACTCTATTGCATAATCGGCAGCAGACCACCTCCCCTGGCGACGTGTCACAAGTTGTCGAGATGCCTCATGTCCACAGACAGAGCGGTCGAAAATATTAAACATCAATAAAGAAATAATCATAATAAATAATCTTAATATAATCTTAATCTTAATAATAATCTTAATAATCTTAATCATCAATAAATAAAGATAACTTCATAACAGCTGGCCTCTGACTCCTACATTGCTGCTCCCCAGTCACGTGCCTGCCCAGTCAGGAGAGAAAGCACAAAAGCTACCTTGGAGCAGTCCTCGGCATAGGTTGTGGGTTGGAGGGGAAAAAAACACTTCACACTGTGTCAAAAACGCTCGGCATTCAGTAGGCTGTCCGGAATAACAAGGAGGGTTGTTAATACGTGGTTCGGGAAGACTACGCGGCTGAGGCATAGCAGATTGGGCGGGACGCAGATTATGTAGCTGAATCAGGACCGATTAACTCCGCAACCTGGATGGACAGGCTCTCCATGGTGTACCTGGCGGCAGCGAGCTCCTCTTCATGTCGGCCCAGCATCGTGCTCTGCAGTTCCACTTCAGATCGAATGGGAGTCTCCTTCACTAGATACATGCTTTGGCCAGATTATTCTGTCACAACAAAAGGGACCCAGGAGCAAAGGCAAGTCAAACTGAGGATTTATTGTCCACAAAACGAACTCAGGCAATCTGCCGTTCGCAAGCCAGATCAGGCATACGCAGAAATGGAAAATAACTCAGGAGAAACTGGAACATATAAATAGACTTGACTTGTGCGTGAGTGAGAGCAAGTCCCTGCCAGAAAGGCGAGTGGCGACTATCACAGAAGGCTGTACAGTCTAGAGGGTTGCGCCCGGAGGCGAACGAACCGCTGGGAGCAGGTAAATAAGAGACTGGGCAGAAATCTGGTTAACACTTTAATGACAGGATTCGACTTGACTAGACAGGGCAGTACTTGACTTGATATAACAGAGCAACGAAAGTATTAGAAAGAGAGCTGGCAGACTGGCCGTGAAGTACAATAATCTGAAAAGATGCCTAGTAACACGCTGTAATGCAATTTAATATAGAGCTATTGTTTCAGCTCCGGGAATTATTTATTAAATATTCAATATTGCTTGATTGAAGTAATATTAATATTTAACTTACGATTTATACTTTAAGTGTTCGTCCAGCGATCACTACATCAGTATATCTCTATTAAATCTCGCTTCTATTGCCTCATGGCCACGGGACAATAAAACGAGATTAATACTCAAATTCGAGCTAGGTACCGTTATCTTGGCAAATAAGGATGAAAATACTTAAAATCACATTCCAGAGACAATTCCTTATAAAACGAAACATGGTTTATTTTCAATACTAATATCCTAACATACGTAATACACACAACATACACACACATACGAAAGTTTTGAGGTTAAATGTTGAAAGAATACCATTCTTTCCTATTTCATAACTTAACTAACCAGAAAAAGATCACGAAAGATGCCTAGGCTTTCTTTTCTGCATTCAGATCAAAATTTTACCAGTTCAGTCAGAATTAGGAATGCTTAGTTCGTTACTTGCTTTTGTTGGTTTAAGCAGGCTTTTGCTTGGTTCGGTTTCCACGTGGGTTTCCACGCGTTGCTCTGGGAAAACTCTGCTGGCTCGCTTCGCTGTCGCGTGACGTCACCGGGGAGTTGAAATCTCAGAGATTATTTGATGCTGGTTTTGCGTTGAGATGGTAGCGTCGTTACGCTGCTGGTTCTACGGCGTTTACACAGTCTTTGATTCACGCGTGTGTTATTTGTCTCAGCCGGTCTTAAGGTGAGATTCCAGCGGGCCGTCCTTCCGGCGTTGGCGAGCGAGCTTCGAGAGCAGGAAGAGTTACAAGCGAGGTTCAAGAGAGAGGGCGCGGACTCTCGCGCATCGTTTTAAACTGTCCGTTTTTGGACATCGCCCACAGGCGGCTGGTCCAATCAGTGTCCGTATGGGGTGGAGCCCCGTCTGCACAGCTACTTTTTCAAGGCACATGATCTCAGTCATCTGATATTTAATTCATTCCGTGAAAGATATACACAGGCCTTTATATCTGTTATAAACATGCAGGATGCAAAAGTTTAACGGTTATCAACACCATTTGTGGCTTACGACGGCAGCTTTTTTTAGAGACTAAACATCGCATTTGGAACACACACACACTACAGTTTATGCCATTTAAAGCATGATTAAAAATCACCCACATTATCCTAAATAATTCACATTCGAAATCATCACATCAAGCCTATGAAGGGCCGAGTACAACATTAATATCCATATGTTTCTTGTGTGGATGTTTTGAAAGTCATGAAACGAACGAATGTCTTTTAGAAACGTTCCCGTCACATTCCTTTGTTCCGTAATAGAAAGAAAACGCGCGCTTTTGCGCTGAGGCGGAGGAGGGGCTTTAGAGGGTTGCTGATTCTTTAGCTGCCCCCCTTCTGGTGACTGGTAGAGCCAGTTGAATTCCTGCCGACATATGTTACAACGCAGAGAGAAATAGAGGAGAAAATCTGCATAAAAAAGAAACAGGTGCTGTCTCAATCAAGGTGAGCGCTGATTGTGATTGCGAACAGCTGAGTTTTGGAAAGCAGCGCAAGAAATTGAAAGAAAAAGAAAACTAGAGTCAAACCCGGCTCATATATATTCCTGTGCATCTGTAGGTAAAATTATGATGCCAGTCAGATCACATATTGTATTCTGGAAACATGCTAATGCTCTGTTGTGCAATAACTTATTAGAGCAGGGGTGGCGAACGTTGGTCCTGGAGAGCCACAGCCCTGCAGAGCTTTGCTTCAACCCTTATCAAACACACCTGAACAAGCTAATCAAGGTCTGAAGGGTTAATAGAAAGCTACAGGCAGGTGAGTTTTAATTAGGGTTGGAGCTGAACCCTGCAGGGCTGCGGCTCTTCAGGACCGGAGTTTGCTACCCCTGGATTAGAGCATTGCCAATGACATGGTGTGTGGGACACACTGATATTTTTTTGCAGAAGGCCAGGAGTTGCTGCCTAAAATATATCTTCAAAAGCATGTCATCCTAACTGTGTGTTTGTACGCGTTTGTGTGATGATTTTGGGGTGGACATCATTTAATTTCATTCTAGTGCTCAATACACTGAGGGCTTCTGATGTTTTATGTTTATTTTGATATTAATGTACAGTTTTTCTCAAGGGAATGTTGTCCTGTCTCTTGCAAACAGACCTCAGAGAATAACATGTGTGGAACTGTCTCTTACTGAAATTAGTGGGTCAGCATTACATAATTAATCATGTACAAAATACATTTGAAATAATTCTATGTATATAAAATGTAGAAACTGTAACTTGAATGCAATGTAAGTCGCTTTGGATAAAAGCGTCTGCTAAATGCATAAATGTAAATGTAAATGTATATTAAATAATCATACACCCACCCCAAACCCCCTAGCAAATGCCCTAGCATCACTCAGAACAGCTTGGCAAAGCTCCTGTAACAACCCACAACACCCTAACATTGTGGGAACTCACCATGCACAAAGGATTGTTGTAATATTCTTGGAATTATCTCAGACTGAAGTTCTAAAATTTTAGATGATCATATTTGATGCAAATGCAGTCTGTTTTTCCCTAAAGATAGGGAATATAGACTTCAGGTTTGCAGCTGAGAGGAGAGTGAGTGGAGTATATGCAAGTATGTGGACATTTGAGTGATGGGGACAAATAAAGAAATAAACAAGTTATGGAGTGGCATGTTGCCGTATGTGTTTGGAAGATGACTGATTGTATAGGACAAAGAAAAATACAATGGATGACCTCCTTGATAGATTTGTAAGTATTGCATTGATTAAAGACTCGGCAAGTTTGTTCTTTTCAGTGTCACTTCTTTCATTATTTCTTTATTTTGTATGAGAGATGGTGACATGAGCAGCAGAGTGTTGATGATGCAATAAAGTTAAGCAGAGTTCAACTTTATACAAAAACGTAGTGATGCAATGTTACAACTACCATATCCTGACTTTGAGAGTGCAGACTCCTCCCTAATCCTTCTCCAAGTACAGTTGGCTACATCTGAACAGCTAAAGTGACTGTAATGACGTTGAGATACGGGAAGAAGGAGGCGGGAACCGGCGAACATTGAACACATTTTAATAACAAAATAAACAAACACAAATGAAAAGCGGCAGCCCCTCACGGACGACTGCCGCACACAAAACACAAACTAAAATTCCAGGCCTGGTCCTCTCTCGTCTTCCACTGTTGTCACTCCTCATTTAACTCTTCCGAAGCTCCTCCGTGGGACTCGAGACCGGTGAGTGGTGCAGGTGTCGTTCATTACCAATTACTCCACCGGCCTCGCTCCGTTCCCACGGCTCTCGGCCCCGAACCCACTCGTCACAGTGACTAATCAGTACAGAGACTTCACAACTTTTAGCCATTTAATGTGGATTAGAGAGAATTATGTGAACTCACCATACACAAAGGATTTTTGTAATATTCTTGGAATGATCTTCCATCGCTAAATAGTTTGACCAAGAGGTTCTAACATGTAAACCTCAGCCCCACCAGTTCGCAGTCCAACCATCTAGTCTAGTTTGAATCAGCTAATCCCCATTCAGCTTGGACCAGATAGAATTATTATGAAAACTACAGTAAAAAGCTTTTTTTCGAGCAGGCATACCATACACACAGATACGCTATTACTCTCCCCATCCCCCCAACTCTGACTCATTTTTCATTGTTTCTCAGTGACAGTGTTATTCTTTTGTTCATTGTTTGTCTGTCATATGAAGTGGTGCTCTTTTAAACAGCTGCATTATTCATGTTTTTGCATTTATTTATGCATGATGATCAGCAGACAGATGAACAGTGTTGTACTGGTGCTCCTTTTAAAGCTCACAGAAGCTATTCAGTAATATTAGTGACACGTATACATGTGCACACTCACTGACATTCACACGCTGTCCATTTAGAAATAAAAATCAGAGATTAGTTTTTGTCTGTCTGAAAGTAATAACTAAAAATTATTTCATATAACTATGGAGTGTAAAAATTGCAATATGCAATTATGCTCATGGTTACTGTATTAATTCATCAATGATTAGAGGGCAACAGGTGCACATTCACTGAAAAATGTACGTCTCGAAAAATCCACCAAAAATCATCCACTGGTCTTCCTCATGAAAATATGTGAAGCAAATAATAATAATAATAATAATAATAATAATAATGATAAAGCTAATACTAACTTTGACTATGTGTATTTTCTAAACATTTAAACAGAATTTAAAAACAATTTTTGCCACCTCTTCTCTTTGCTGTAAATATGATCATTTTGATTTAAAAAGACAAAAACTAGAATCAAGGATGCAAACTTTCTTTTTTTTTTTACTTAATATCTTATGTGGAGAACTGTCTTAAAGATTACTTATTATGCAAAAATCACCGTTTTAAGGTGTTTGAGCAGAGTTGTGTAAAAACAACCAGACTATAATGGTAAAAATCCACCCATTCATTTTTTTAATCCCAATAAATGATCCCAATAAAGCATTAACAGTCTCTCAGAACAAGCAATTCCAGATTTCTCCCTATGTACACGTCATCGTAGGGAAAAAGTCCCACCCATTTGTGACAGTCTCTGCTCATAATCACAAGTGGGACTCACAAAGTTTGCTATCACAAACACCAGCTATGTCGTTATTTTTATTGTGCCAGGCTCCCTGTCTGTGTAATTAGGCTCCTTGTCTGTGTAAATCATAAACTCATATTTATTATGCACAGTGCAATCAGATATGCTGACTTTTAATCCGATTCTGGTTTTAACATATAAGATTGAACACTGCTACTGACAGTTTCTGACATTTTCAGTCCGTGAGATTGTCCTGTTTTGCATTTGCCGCTTCGCTCCCCTCCACGGGAGGGAATGCGATGCTGTAATCATCGGAGACTCCATCGTCCAGCATATCCGTGCTAATCTTACTAAAGGTAAAGTGCACACTCGCTGTTTCCCTGGCGCTCGTGTTCTCGATGTTTCTGCGATCCTGAAGGACGACGAGAGCACAGGAACGGTCGTGATCCACACGGGGGTGAATGACATCAAGTTGGGACAGACGGAACAACTGAAGAGGGAATTCAGGAGCCTGATTGAGACGGTATGCAGTACATCGCAAGCGATAACGATCATCGGGTCAGGACCGCTTCCCACGTATCGACGAGGACACGAAAGGTTCAGTAGACTGTTTTCTTTTCTTTAAACAAATGTTTATTGTCAAGGTGTAAAGAACAGAACCTGTTCTTTGTTAATAGTTGGAATCTTTTCTGGGAGCGTCCTAGGCTTATTCATGCAGATAGCCTGCACCCCAGCAGAGTCGGAGCGGAACTCCTGTCGGACAGCATCTCCAGGATGCTACGCTCCACATGACTAGCAAGCCAATTCTCAAATAAATGCTATGGTGGATTTTGTTCTATCCACTTAAATGATAGAAGTACTTGTGTTGTCCAATCTATAAAGACTGTGTCTGTTCCCCAAATAGTGGGGTCAAAACATTAATTTAATGTAGGATCTCGAAAAAACCTGATTGTGTTTAAACAAGAAAAATGCAAAATAAATTAACAAAAACTATTTTTAAAGCTTCGGCTCCTAAACATCCGGTCACTCACACCCAAAGCAGTTATTGCAAATTAAATGATCACAGATAATAGTTTTGATGTACTCTGTGTGACTGAAACCTGGCATAAACCAAATGATTCTTTTGGTCTAAATTAATCTACTCCACCAAGCTACTGTTATAAGCATGAGCCTCGTCAGACTGGTCGTGGCGGCAGTGTCGCAACAATATATAATGATATTCTCAATGTTACTCAGAAAACAGGATACAGGTTTAACTCATTCGAAATACTTATGCTTAATGTTACACTGTCAGATATGCAAAATACATCTGTCCTATCTCTTGCTCTGGCTACTGTGTATAGATTGCCAGGGCCATATACAGATTTTCTAAAATAATTTGCAGATTTCCTCTCAGACCTATTGGTTAATGTTGATAAAGCACTAATTGTATGAGATTTTTGTATTCACGTTGATAATACAATTGATGCATTAGGACTTGCGTTTACTGACCTAATAAACTCTTTTGGTGTCAAGCTAAATGTCACCAGTCCTACGCATCGTTTTAATCATACGCTAGATTTAATTATATCACATGGAATTGATCTTACTGATATAGATATCGTACCTCAAAGTGATGATGTTACTGACCATTTCCTTGTATCGTGCATGCTGCATATTAATGATTTTAAATACATGGCTCCGCATTATCGTCCAGGCAGAACTATTGTTCCAGCCACTAAAGACAGATTCACCAATGACCAATCTGATTTATCTCAACTGCTCTGTGTACCCATAAATACAGATTAACTAGACACAATTACTAGCAAAATGGGAACTATCTTCTCTAATACGTTAGAAACTGTTGCCCCCATTAAATTAAAAGAAAATTAGAGAAAAACGTGCTGCACCATGGTACAACAGTTATACCCATTCTCTCAAGAAAGAAACTCGTAATCTTGAGCGCAAATGGAGAAAAACTAACTTGGAAGTTTTTAGAATTATGTGGAAAAACAGTATGTCCATCTATAGACATGCTCTAAAAGTTGCCAGGACCGAGCATATCCGCAAACTCATAGATAATAACCAAAACAATCCAAGGTTTTTATTTAGCTCAGTGGCTAGATTAACAAATAAACAGATGTCTAAATATTCCCTCACAGTTTAACAGTAATGACTTTATGAATTTCTTTACTGAAAAAATAGATAACATCAGAAATACAATAACAAATGTAGATTCTACAGCATCTAGTACTTTAGCTTCATTCATTGCACCCAAAGAAAAACTGCATTGCTTTACAACTATAGGACAGGATGAGCTAAATAAACTTATCAGTGCATCTAAATCAACAACATGTTTATTTGTTCCTGTACCCACTAAATTATTGAAAGAGTTGTTACCTGTAGCAGAAGAACCGCTTCTCAATATTATTAACTCCTCGTTATCTTTAGGTCACGTCCCGAAACCATTCAAGCTGGCGGTTATTAAGCCTTTTTCTTAAGAAACCAAAACTAGATCCTTGTGAACTGGCAAATCACAAGCCCATTTCAAATCTTCCTTTATGTCAAACATTTTAGAGAAAGTTGTGTCTGCTCAATTGTGCTACTTGCAAAAAAATGAAATCCATGAAGAATTTCATTCAGTTTTTAGGCCCCGCCATAGCACAGAAACTGCACTTGTTAAAATTATAAATGACTTGCTTCTTGCATCAGACCAAGGCTGCATCTCATTGCTAGTTTTACTTGATCTTAGTGCTGCGTTCGAAATCATAGATCATGACATACTCAGAGATCAATTACAAAACTATACAGGTATGCAAGGGCAGGCTTTAAGATTGTTTTGATCCTACCTGTCCGATTGCTACCACTTTGTTTATTTAAACGGGGAAGCATCTCAATTATCAACAGTACAGTATGGAGTATCACAAGGATCTGTGCTAGGTCCTCTGCTATTTTCATTATACATGTTGCCCCTTGGTAATATTATTAGAAAATACAGGATTAGTTTCCATTGTTATTCTGATGACAGTCAACTATATATCTCAACAAGTTAAAATTTCAAAGATTGGATGACCAATAATTTTCTCCTATTAAATTCAGATAAGACAGAGATATTACTTATTTGACCTAAAAACAGTACACAGAATATTTTGGATATGAATATTCTGTTATGCCAGCAACGGATGTACTGTTACTTCCTCTACAGTCAAAAATCTGGGTGTTATATTAGACAGCAACCTATCTTTTGAAAATCATATTTCCCATGTTACAAAAACAGCATTCTTCCATCTTAGAAACATTGCCAAGCTACGGAACATGTTAACTGTTTCTGATGCAGAAAAGTTAGTTAATGCATTCATGACCTCTAGACTGGACTATTGTAATGCACTGCCAATTGGTTGTCCTGCATCTTCAATAAACAAGCTACAGATAGTACAAAATGCTGTGGCTAGAGTCCTTACTGGGTCAAGAAATTATGATCATATTACTCCAATTGTACAGTCTCTGCACTGGCTACCTATTAAGTTCCGTATCAGTTACAAAATATTCTTACTTGCCTATAAGGCCCTAAATGATTTAGCTCTCCTGCATACCTAATTAATCTTCTGTCACGCTACAATCTAATCCGCTCCCCAAGGTCGCAAAACTCTGGACTCTTGGTAGTACCTAGGATAGCAAAGTCCACTAAAGGAGGTAGAACTTTTTCATATTTGGCTAGCGAACTCTTGAATAGTTTCCTGATAATACTTCTCTTTCAAACTGACAACTCTCTATTTAAATCTAGATTAAAGACACATCTCTTTAGCCAAGCATTCATATAATGCGTCTCACAATCTTGTACTGCAGGTATATCTGATCAAACGCACATTATTATGCTTTAGCTTGGGTTGAACAGAAAATTTATTTCAGGGTTGTTCCTGGATGGAACAACTGCTGTGCTAATTGTCTTTATTTGTTTCTCTGTTTCTGCCATTAACATCCCGTGGTAACTAGGAATTACACAAGCTTCAGTCTGAATCCAACCCTTAAATGATCGGAGATGACCGAACACATGAGAAGAGATGATGACAACCCTTCGGAGGACCTCAGAGGAAGCAAACAATCAGCGATTATACTGAATTAACCAAATTTTGCCATAAGTTAATTATATTGAGTTTCTACAATATACATCTATTTTAGAAACGTAATTTCCTGTGAAGTGGCTTTGCAACGATTGTATCGTAAAGTAAGCGCTAGACAAATAATCTTGAATTGAATCTCGCTCATACCTGTATGTACTACCGCCGTTAATGGAGGAGACATTGATGTTCCAGGTCTTCCCTCTGAATACTCTGACCTCACTGAGTCTTTCAGTAAACTTAAAGCATTTCAACTACCACCACATCGTACCAACGACTGCGCAATTGATCTAATGCCAGGTACATCGCTCCCTAAGGGCAGAATCTTCCCATTGTCACAACCCGAGTCTGAGGCCATGAAAAAGTATATTGAGGAAGAGTTGGCCAAGGGGTTCATTCGGCCATCCTCCTCGCCTGCCTCAGCTAGATTCTTCTTCGTGAAGAAAAAGGACGGAGGTCTTCGACCATGCATCGATTACAGAGGTCTCAATGACATTACTACCAATTTCAGATACCCATTGCCACTAGTCCCTGCAGCTCTGGAACAACTCCACCAAGCAAAGTATTTCACCAAACTTGACCTGTGTTCAGCCTACTTGCTGATTCGTTTTCGAGAGGGTGACGAGTGTAAAACTGCATTCTCCACGTCTGCAGGGCACTATGAATATTCTGTTATGCCATTTGGCCTTGCCAATAGTCCGTCTTAATGTGGGCCGAGTATGCATAAAATTCCCTGTAGAAACCTGCCACTGGCATGACACCCTTCAAATGTGTCCTTGGTTACCAGCCGCCTCTGTTTCCCGTGTCAGGGGAACTGTCTGACTTACCCTCTGTTACCGACTGGCTAAGACGCAGTGAATAAACATGGAATCGAGCACATACCCATTTGCAGCGGGCTGTGAGAAGATTCTTCTCTATCTTCTCTAAGATGCTTCTGTACTATATTTATCATTGTGAAAATAAAGCTGCAGATGGATCGCCACTCCTCTGACTCTGCGTTACACATTCCATGTAAAATATGGCTACTACTAAGTATTAAGGCGCATTCATGCCATATCATAATTACAAGATACCAACTTGTAAAAACTGTTCACATCCTTGTAGAACTCGAACTTACAACTTGTGAACTTTATGTACCACTTGACCGCCTCAGATTCCTTAAGTGCTATGTTTAGTCATTGATAGTGCGATAGTTCTGAAAGGTCCAAGGGTGTGATCAGCACCTAGTAGAACGTCACGTATTGTCACCTCAAAACTACAGTAATTATGACAAGCCGTGAATGCAGCATTAGACTCAAACCCGCTTATAACTTTTCTTAACCAGTGAATTTTAAAGCTCCTGTCAAATAGAAATTTCCAAAATTCATCAGCCTTGATGTGGAGGACCCTACTAAGGAAAGAGTGTGGCTGCTGTGCTTTTGGCAAGTAAAAACGTGGACCAATTGTCTTCCTTTGGTCACTCCTGCCCAGGGCCGGATTTATGCATAGGCATTCTAGGCACGTGCCTATGCTTGCTCGTCCAGAGGGGGCCCAAACACAATGAAGAGAGGTATATAATATATTTTTTTAACTATCTACAACAGTAAATAATATAATATAACAACCAATAGGGTAAACATGGAAAACTATTTCCATGTTTTCCACCATTTTATTCACAGAAATTCCACTTTCTTTCTCCTGTTCTCATTCTTAGACACACACACAAATGCACACACGCAGACAGAAATGTGTTATCAGCGCTGCCCTGCAAATTGATCAATAAAATAATTTTGCAGCTGAAAAGCCACATGACATTTCTTAGCAAGGTTATTGAAGCAGTTCAACTTAAAGATTCTCTATTAGTAGACGCTGCTGCTGCTGAACACAACTGAGAGACACACAGACACAGGCATTTACACCCACTTAATCTCTCTCTCTCTCTCTCTCTAATAACTGCCTTAGCCTGCATATCAATAGCGCATTGAAAGTACTTCAACACACACGAGATTTCAGGACAGAAACATGATAGAAATAACTCATCTTAACAATGTCTTGAGGTGGTTGTGACTCCAGGTCATTATAATTAGGCCTATTAGAGAAATAATGCACAACCGAAGTGGTAATATGTCCGGAGCCTATAAATGGAACGGTTCCCCGTTCACAAAGAAAGAAAAACATTTAATCTTTATTGACTGAACGTAAGCGCTTATTGCGATAGAAAACACTGTAATGGTTTCCACTGATTACAAAATATTTTTTTGTTCGCTGGGGTAGTAATATATATTACTAGGGAAGTGGGGCCTAAAAATTAGTTTTTCCTATGTCACGATAAGAGGTACATCCGGCCCTGCTCCAACCTGACAATCATGAGGTAAAATGCTGAATAAAGGATTAGATATTCAATCCAGAGACTGGATAGGAACACTTGCATATTCACGTATCATTATAGAGCATTATGGTTAAGGACGAAAACCATCTATGTCTGAGATAGAACTTCTAAAAGCCACACTATGAAACTTTAAACCTCATATACAGGTGCATCTCAATAAATTAGAATGTCGTGGAAATGTTCATTTATTTCAAGAATTCAACTCAAATTGTGAAACTCATGTATTAAACAAATTCAATGCACACAGACTGAAGTAGTTTAAGTCTTTGGTTCTTTTAATTATGATGATTTTGTCTCATATTTAACAAAAACCCACCAATTCACTTTCTCAACAAATTTGAATATGGTGACATGCCAATCAGCTAATCAACTCAAAACACCTGCAAAGGTTTCCTGAGCCTTCAAAAAGGTCTCTCTGTTTGGTTCACTAGGCCACACAATCATGGGGAAGACTGCTGATCTGACATTTGTCCAGAAGACAATCATTGACAGACTTTACCCTCTTTGTGAAGTGTGTCAATGATTGTCTTCTGGACAATCATTGACACACTTCACAAAGAGGGTAAGCCACAAACATTAATTGCCAAAGAAGCTGGCTGTTCACGGAGTTCTGTATCCAAGCATGTCAACAAAAAAGTTGAGTGGAAGGAAAAAGTGTGGAATAAAACGATGCACAACCAACCGAGAGAACCACGGCCTTATGATGATTGTCAAGCAAAATCGATTCAAGAATTTGGGTGAACTTCGAAAGGAATGGAATGTGGCTGGGGTCAAGGCATCATGAGCCACCACACACAGACGTGTGAAGGAATTTGGCTACAGTTGTCATCAGAGTCGTCTTACCTGGGCTAAGGAGAAGAAGAACTGGACTGTTGCCCAGTGGTCCAAAGTCCTCTTTTCAGATGAGAGCAAGTTTTGTATTTAATTTGGAAACCAAGGTCCTAGAGTCTGGAAGAAGGGTGGAAAATTCCAGTGTTAAGTTTCCACAGTCTGTGATGATTTGGGGTGCAATGTCATCTGCTGGTGTTGGTCCATTGTGTTTTTTGAAAATCAACGTCACTGCACCCGTTTACCAATAAACTTTGGAGAATTTCATGCTTCGATCTGCTGACCAGCATTTTAAAGATGCTGATTTCATTTTCCAGCAGGATTTGGCACCTGCCCACCCTGCCAAACGCACCAAAAGTTGGTTAAATGACCATGGTGTTGGTGTGCTTGATTGGCCAACAAACTCACCAGACCTGAACCCCATAGATAATCTTTATTGAGATGCACCTGTATAACTAGCATGCTGTGAGGAAGAGTATCTACTATAGATGAGCTGGTAGAGAAGGACATAAGCAAGGAGAGAGCCTTTTGATGTCAATTCAAAATGCCGAACAAGAGCAAAAACCTGATGTATCTGGAAATCACAAGAAAGGGCATTCATACAGTCCCAATATAGTGTTGGCCAAAATTATTAGAACACTAGTTTCCCCTCCAGGAACTCGAGCTGCGTCGGAAAACGCCTTCAATGATACCATGCTCTGAATCATAGGTATAATCAGTCCAAACGATGGGCAAGACGTCATGGGCGGGTGACGTAATGACCAGGAGGCTTAAAAGCACGTGAGATGCAACCGGCATTAGCTTTTTGTCATTCAGCAAAGCTCTGTGTTTTTGCCAGTCACGATCTGTGTTCTGTGAGTCTCATTTACTGTTGTTTGTCAAGTTACAATTCCAGCAACATAGAAAGCTCCAGTATGTCTAAGTCGAGACACAGACAAAGGAACATAAGGGCGAAAGTAGATCACGTTACGAATTGTGTGTTCCTCCTTGCCCACACTACATAAAACGAGCGGGGATTCACAGTTTGTGCGTGGTCTGATTGGGAGTGAAGCATGCAGTGTTGGCTCTTGAGGAGAAGTTCTCTTTGAGGAGGGAGTTTTCACCAGCATTCCTCGCGGTGCCGGCCCCGCTTCCACCGAGGCGGAGCAGTGGCTGTGCTCGTGAAAATCGCAGATGGATCAGATTGAGGGAATGAAGACGGGTGACACTCCGCCTGTCTTCCTCCTCCGAGGTGGACGTGGAGGCCGGAGATGAGCTTTCTCAAAGCTTAATGTTTGCACAAGCACATTATGAATTAATATGAAACAATATAAATGTATAAAGAAAAACATGTCTTGTGAGCGGAGCTCACACTCAGCTCTCTCTCTCTCTCGTAAAAAAAGTAGCTGAGCTGATTGTGTTTTTTCCCTGCTGCAATACATTCCGCTCCCACCGGGCACGCTCCGAGGAGTGTGTCCGTGCCTGTGATCGCGTGGTCCGGTCCCGCTACTGCTGAGGCACTGCGGCGATTGAGATCACGGGGATCGCACATGGATCTGGCGGACGGGTTGGAGACGGGCTCACCCTATCTCCACCTGCATTCCCCAGATCTAGCTCTCTCTTGGGGCGGATGCCTGTGCTGCAGTTCTTCCCCCTTGAGTGAGAGCGCGCTAATTTGCAGCATTTTCTTTCCAAGGAGATTATATTGTTTTTTTTATATCCAAGTGGCTCGCGTGTTGCTGAGGCAACGTGTGCATTACTGGCATTCTCGGTTCATTATCACAATCTTTCACATCAGACCGTGTATACTTGTCTGGTTGTTTGACTGCATTTAATTTTGAAGAATTAAATTGTGCATTTCATCTGACTATGAAAAGTTATATATATACATATTATATATAGAGAAAGAGAGATATACAATTATATATCCCCTGCTTCAGGGCACCGAGCTAGCCGCTCTAAGTACACCAGAGGCCAGTCTCGAGAGACTGGTTGCCTTAATAGGTCACCTGGCAGTGTGGAAGCCCCTTCCAAGCATGTCTCATTGGGTCCTGCCTGAGCAGACTCTGGTTCTATTAGTCTTCCTAGGAGATGACGCGGGTCTGAGGACCGTCATTTACAATAGGATGCTTCTGAGGCCAGGACTTATGAGGGCAGGCCCCTCTGGGGAAGAGCGAGGTACACCGCATTACACGGTGCCCGTCTGTCCTCAGCGTCCTCAGGAGATCGGTCTGCTAACCTTGCCAGTGTTCCAGGGTGCAGCAGTGTCCAGAGAGCGCTTCTCTCAGTTTCTTCCACCCGGAAACGTAGCGGAGCTGAGAGGCTCGCCGCCCCTTTGGGGATCTCTAGAGCAGCTAGAGTGGCCGTCCCCTATCGGTCCTCTGCTTCAGGGCACCGAGCTAGCAGCCTTAAGTATACCAGAGGCTAGTCTCGAGAGACTGGTTCCCTTAGTAGACTATTTGGCAGCGTGGAAACTACTGCCAAATGTGTCTCGATGGGTCATGCACACTGTAGAGCAAGGCTATCGCGGTGCTCCACCGCCACCTTTCAACTGGGTCATTCCCACGCTAGTGGGTCCCGAGCAGGCCCTGGTAATGGAACAAGAAGTGAGCACTAGGGTTGGGTACCGAAACCTGGTACCAATAAGGCACCGGTAACTATGTAATCGGTATATTCTAAAACCGAATCAAAACGCAGATTTCGGTGCCTCCTTTCGCCGCCATGCCTGAGCGATTGTTTGAAATATTTGTCGTTTGTTTCTCTCTGAAACGGATGTAAGAAGCATCATCACCGGCATTGCATGTGAAAAAATAATTTCCCGACTGTGAAAATGTACATGAACTCAATTCAGAAAGCTCTAATAATACAAGTCCAACAAATCTTTGTAGTAACGCAAGTGTGCGGTTTTCACATTCCGGCTTAAAAGCACAACTCGGGAAATGAGAGCATCCGAGGAGCGCGTGAATGCAGTGATTACACTTCTCTGATGACAGCTCTGATGACAGCAGTAGGTAGCCTTCAATTAACTAGCTAAGCTACTACTACTCCATAGGCTACTAATACATCGATTAGCAATGGATTATAAATATACTTTATTATTATGAAAATACCAGAGATGGCTTGAATAACACAGATAAATTATACATAGTCGTAGTCGAGAGTTTATTGTATTTATTTTATCAAATGTTTATATATTTTGTTTACTTATCCACATCCCCGGAGCATCATGAGTTCTGCTACTTCTATGATTGGATATTTACACTTTCTGTGCGAGGGCGCCCTCCTAATGTTTTTTTTCTAAGCATGTTTATAAAAATGACTTAAATGTCCTAATTGAACTATGATCGAATCCTGGTTTAGTCTAAGTATATATATATATATATATATATATATATATGTAGCTATATATAGCCATGTCTTTTGAAACCCGGGCCCATGTGTTTAGTGCTAATGGCCAATCCAATTTTTTATTGGTACTTTTATTTTTATAAGTATCGATTTGGCACCGGCATCAAAAAAAAAAATGATACCCAGCCCTAGTGAGCACTCTCTTGAGGAAGGAGGCCATCGAGGTGGTCCCTTCTTTAGACAAAGAGTCTGGGTTCTACAGCCATACTTCATTGTTCCTGGAAATGATGGGGTGTTGTGTCCTATTTTAGATCTAAGTCAACTGAACCGCTCAGTCATGTGCCTGTTGTTCAGGATGCTCTCTTCGAGCAGGTCATGTTTCAGATCAGATCCGAGGACTGGTTGTCATGAGCGATCTAGAAGACGCATACTTCCCATCTCCATCCTTCCGCATCACAGAAAGTTCCTGAGGTATGCTTTGGGGGCAAAGCATATCAATATCGGGCTCTTCCCTTTGGCCTTGCACTTTCACAATGTGTGTATACTGCGCTGGCTCCTCTGTGATTCAAAGGCATCCGCATACTCAACCACATCAATGGTGGTTGATATTAGCTCATCAGAGCGGATGGCGGTTCGGCATCGAGATGTCGTTCTCGCTCACATGAAAGAGTTGGGGTTAAGACTTAATGCCAGAAAAGTGTTTCTCCAGTAAAGAGAATCACTTATCTGGGCGTGGTGTGGGATCTGACCACGATGCAGGCACGTATGTCCCCTGCTCGGATCGAGTCAATCCTCACATCAGTCAAGAGAGTAAGAGAAGGCCTGTCACTCACTGTCAAGCAGTTAAACAAATGCTGGGTCTGATGTCAGCTGCGTCCAACGTGATACCTTTTGGCCTGCTGTAAATGAGACCCCTACAGTGGTGGCTCAAGACCAAGGGGTTCTCCCCAAGGGGAAACCCACTTCGCATGATCAAGGTCACGCGCTAGCCTACGTGCCTTAGACATGTGGAGGAAACCTTGGTTCTTGTCTCAGGGCCTGGTGCTGGGAGTTCCTTGTCGGCACATAATGCTAGCGACGGATGCATCTCTCACCAGTTGGGGAGCGGTCACAGTCTGTGGAGTGGTTGCCATCTCACGTGGCACATCAACTGCCTGGAGATGCTGGCCATGTTACGAGCAATCAAACACTTTTTACCAGACCTGAGAGATCACCATGTGTTGGTGCAAGCACCCACAACACAGTGGTGGTCTTTTATATCAACTGCCAGGGGTCTGCGTTTGCGCCCCTTGTACAAGCTGGTTGGAAAAGCCAAGGAAAACTCCTCGCTGAGAGCAGTTCATCTGAATATGGGAGCAGACATCCTGTCGAGGCAGGCGTTGAGGGCAGGGGAATGGATGCTTCACCCTGAGGTGGTGAAGCAGATGTGGAGAGTTTTGGGCCAGGCTTAGGTGGATCTGTTTGCAACTCGTCAGACATTGCACTTTCCCCTCTGGATATCTCTGACTCATCCAGCTCCGCGTCTACTACTTGCGCAGAAATCTACCGCGCAACTGGGTTGTAGGTTGCCAGGTTGAGGTCAAAAATGGTTTGAAATGTGTGTAATGTGTCGATTGTGTGAGGTGATGCGTTTCACACAAGACCTGGCAACAGTACAACCTTGGAATAAAATTTTTATGTGATTATTCTTATAACTAGATTTGGGCCATACAAATTACAGGAGTTTCCCAGGAGAAATAACAAAACGGGAGGGGGGCGTGAGATGGGTGCGAAATATGTGTGACTCCCGGGAAAAACGGGAGTGTTGACAGGTATGAACACATGTAGTGCTTGTCATCACATAATCTAACCAATTAGAATAATGTGTGTAGTCATCAAGGTTTTCACCTTTGGCTTTGAGCAACTGTAGTGCCTGAATTTGGCAGCTGGTCTCGTTTTGCTCTCGCAGTACTTTGATGGCACATGTGATTGTAAGGCGGCTGCAGCGCCAATCAAAGTCGGACAAATTTTGGATCCAGAATGCATTGCTTTTGTCAGGCGGCAGCCAATCTTTTTTGGCGCTGCACAAAGTCGAAGACCTAATGGTTATCTTAGTCATGTGTACTGTCTCTCATTGGTTGGTTCTTGTCCTGTGACCTCTATAGATATAAATATCCCTCATATTGCCTATGTCCTTTGTCGAGTATTGGACTGTGTAATCCATGTTTACATCCATGTCATGCCTGCCAAGCCAGCACCTGCTTACATCATGTCTGCTATGCCAAAGCCTCTTCACGTCATGTCTGCCAAGCCAGAGCCTGTTCACATAATGCTGGCCACTCAAGAGACTCTTTACAACATGGCCACCACTCAAAAATCTCTTCGAAAGTTGGCAACCAACCCAGAGTCTCTTCGCAAGATGGCCGCCAGCCCAGAGTCTCTTTACAAGATGGCCGCAACGCCTGAGTCCCCGGCCAAGATGGCCACCACGCCTGAGTCAACGGCCAAGATAGCTACCACTCTTGGTCTCGCCACACCATGGCCGCCATTCCAGAGTCTTGTCATGCCATGGATACCATGCAAGTTTCGCCTAAGGATTTTTTTGCGGGGGCTATAGTACCCAACTAATTTTCTCTCTATCACAGAGAGATGGTTCAAATTTCGCTTTTTCTTCTAATTCATGCCCAATTTGTGTGCATCAATGATGGAAAGTAATTAGTGTTTATTCATATTGTATGCTGCTGTTATTGCCATTTAAGATTAATCAAAGGTATTGAGAGTATTTTTTTCATGTGCAAGTGAAGAGAAGCATGGAAGCCCGTAATTTTTTTTGTAAATGTATGCACTTAAATCCAGAGATGTATATTAGGTTTACTTTAGCACTGTTAATTGGGATTGTGATATATTTCTGTATAATTCAACATTATAGTAAAATCAGAAGTGTGATTAATCTGTTAGATTAATCTAACAATTTCTAACAAGCAGATTCACAGCAGCTTTGGCATCTCCGCTATTTTGCTACGATTCGTCAGAATTGTTGCACATTCCCATTTCTTCGCTGGCATTTGGGTAATTTCATAAGCGAGGTAAGCTGTCCGCGAATCGTTTGCCCAAGCTGTTGCTGCCAGGTCTCGACTGATGATTTTTTTTTTCATTTATAAGCACAACATGACAGATGTACTGCAAGTGCTTTCAGCAGTACATCTGTACATCAGTACAAATGTTCTGTTCTCTGTTTTGTATAAATGTCATGGCCAAATTAAAATCAATTTGGCTTAGTAATTATATATAGCTCATTTTGAAACACACTGTAATAATAATAATAATAATAATATGAATAATAGTAATCTATTAAATTTTACTACTACTAACAATAAGGATAATAGAAGCTATTAAATTTTACCTTACTTATATAATATATGCATAGCGTATATGGATATCAAATTAGGACAGTAAATAGCATTTACCTCTCCAGAGATTCCAAAAGCATGTATTAAGCCAACTTCTTAACAGATCAGGGCACATTTTGCTATGTTTATTTTAGAAAAAAAAGAACAAAAAGTACATTGGTTTATGTTTTTAATTGACCATTGTGGGTTGCCCCATAACAAACACCATATGCTGGTTTAACAAATACATTTTGCCTGTTTTTAAATAGTTGTTATATTCTGTCCTAGTATGTTCTTAACATGGAAAACACTGTAAATGTATCAAATATAATTTAGTCATTGTCCTGTTGATCCACAATGTGTATATTTTTTAAAACATCTTTCAATCAATTTTTTAAAACACAAAACAAAATAAGTATTTAACAATTAGAACTGAAGAAAAACTATTGGGGGATACTGGGTTTGTGGAACATTCCTAAATGTAAGTTTTTGTGATACCATGAATTCACTTCTGTCATATATGGGTCACTGAAGTTGCACAGCTTAATTGGGTGTTTTATTGGAAACCACTTTTAAGTCTAAGTGTTGTGGGGTTATATTAGGGTATAGAACCTGAAAGTACATATTTCAGAAAATGATTGCAGTAAACATTGTCCCTAAAGAAGACTGAAAACATAAAGGTTAAAATGACAGCTGTCAATAGAAAGCACATATTGGTTTTGAAAAACCATTCCGTTAACAAATTGAACATAAAAAATAAAAAAATAACAAAAATAACAAAAAATAAAACATTTTCAGGTGATGTACATCGTGGCCAATAGCAGGCATGTGCCTTTGCAGAAGCAGTGCCATAATAATAAACGGTTTGGGGTAATGTTTCTTTCCACAGTGACAACAAATTTACCTTCAGAACAAACATGCTTTTGTTAAAGGAATATAACATGTTAGAGTTTTTTTTTTATGAATTAGTTTTAGTTGTATGTTTCCTTTCACATAAGCATTGTTTCAAAACACATTATAATTTTGATGTAATTAGAACATTTGGCTTAATCACTGTAATAAATCTAGAAGCTATTATTTCAGCTTTGGGGAATCATTTATTAAAGATTCAATATTGCTTTGATTAAAGTGATATTAATCTTTAACTTATGATTTATACTTTATTAAACGGCTCGTCCAGCGACCACTAGCATCAGTATATCTTTAACAATTTTGTTTATCTTGCTTCGTGGCCAACGATAAAACAAACAAAATTAGTAACTTTCTTTATCAAATTTGAGCTAGGTAACACGATCTTTGGCAAATAGTTCTAAACCTGAAAATCACACAGCCCAAGACATCATTCTTTATAAATGAAACAAGGTTTATTTGCTAACTTTTATTATACAATACATGGACTAAACTTAATAAAACACATAAACAACACATAAGCATACACATTCTGAGTTTTGCGGTTAACATTAGAAGAAAGTTTAAAACTAGCACTCATGCTATCTCGTAACTTTAACTAGAAGAAGATCACAAGCAGAAACTTTGCTATCTTTACTGCATACAGATCAATTCATCAGTTCAGTAGGAATAGAGATTAGTTCGGTCTACTTGCTTTCAGTTCAGATGGACAGCTGGTGTTTCCTTCGGATGGCTGAGGGAATCCCAGCGGCTGATTGGCTCGTTGCGTGATGTCACTGAGGGAACCCCTCCTGCGATTGGCGGTTGCCTGGTTCCTTTGTGACACCATGACTGTGGAAGTTCTTCTCTTCCTTCCGCGTAGTTTCAGGCTTTCGAGGTTTCTTCAAGAGTTTTACTAAATATTGATAGTGTTGTTATATTATCGACCAGATATTACGGTCATGGGCGCTTCAAAGCGCGATCAGTGAGCCGAAGCCCATGTCTTTGCAAGTCAGCGAGCAGTGAGTGAGAGCAAAAGCCTAAGGTGTAGTGTTCGTTTTAAACAGCTTGATTTGGGTCCACCCACAGGCGGCTGTCCCAATCAGATTGTCTTGTGGGGAGGAGCCCCACCCTGCATGGCTTCTTTTGCCACGCCTACATTATCTTATAGTCAATTCATCACATGAAGGAAAATATCCTTGCTGACCTCTATACGTGCTCTAATCATACATTATGATCCTAAAGGTTAACTGTCATCCACACAAACTTATTGCTGACAACGTCAGCTTTCGTTCAACACCAAACATTCCACATTTGACACACAAAGTGTATCTACTAATTTTATCTACTACGCAGGTTAAGGCACAGATTAAAACATCCTACATTCCAAATAATCACACCAAGCATATGAATTACATTAAGCACGTCCTTCCTGGGTATTTTTGTTTTAACAGTGATGGAATAAATGTATATCTTTTTGGGAGAAAGTCAATAGAAGTTTGGGTGATCCTTGCACGAAGCAGAGACACAGATAAGTGCCTCCTTTGACCTGCAGGGAGGACGAAAGAGGAGCTGTCCGGGGTCAGGAGAATGTCATGTTTTGATGTGTATCTGTGATTTTCTTAGCTCGGACACAGCTTTAATCAATCGTTTGTGTTTACCAGATTAGTAGTTTATGCGTAAAAGGGTCACAGGTGTCGTGAGCCATCGGTTTCTGGACTTTCTCCAGATAAGCCGTTTGTTCTTTAGATTGTTATTTATGGTAAGACAGTCAGGAACAACACAACAATTCTGTTTCTAAGTGGATCTGGGAGCAAAGGTAAGTTTATAGCTCTCTCAAGGATGTAGCTCTATAAATCTCTCCCTTCCTGTGTCTTTTACAGAGATTAGCAAAAGGGGTCCTCCAGATGGAGGGGCGTCATTATTGTTCATTAACTCGCAAATGTTAAACAAAATAATCTTATAGTGTTCCTTTGATGTGTAAGAGAACATAGTAATGTTGGCCTGTCCACCCAAGTGCTACATCACCAAAACACAGTAGAGTGAACTTATTTCAATTTAGTTATTATAATAAATAATCAGTAACTTATGCAACTGTTTGCAATAGTATATTTCTAGTGTGTTATCATAATGTGTGGAGAATATATGACAAAGCTATGGCATCATGTGCTATAGAGTATTAAACAAATATTAAAAATGTTGTTTAAATACATAATCTTAAATGTATACATTACATTTATTTAACAAATGTATATATTTTTATATAATTTAATAATTTATTTATGCATCATAAATTTGCATATAAGCCACAAAGAGGGACAGAGGATGCTACGCTCACTATGGCCAATACAATTGCTAGTCACTTACAACAAGCAAAGGCATATGCACGTGTTCTTTTTATTGATTACACATCTGCATTTAATATGATGCAGATACATTGATTTTTAGAACTTCTCTTAGTTTTAGGAGTGAACGGAGTAATAATTCACTGGTTTAAAAATTAGATGGACCAAAACAAGTTTGTGTCAGGGCAGTTAAATCAGATATTTTGTTTTCAAATACAGGAGCACTTCAAGGATGCGTTTTGTCACCCCTATTATTTTGTGTCAATACAAATGAGGTACAAATGCAGAGCACAAATTATCAATTGTATAAATACGCAGACGACATTGCACTGGTTGCACTTATGGAATGATTGTGTTGATTATGATTATGAAGAGCATGTTTTGAAATTAGAAAAATAGTGTAAAGCAAGTTCTCTACTGATAACTGTTGGGAAGACAAAATCATTTATTTTAAATCACCCAGAACCCTTAACAGAAATAATCTTATGTGATCAACCAGTGGAAATTTTGAAGGTTTTTAAGTATTTGGGAACTATGATTGATTGAAAACTAAATGTTTGCCGGTAATGGATTTTATTTGTTAGAAAGAAAATCAGAGGTTATATTTGCTACGGAAATTGGGAGAGAATGTTCTGTTAGCCAAGGTGTTTTAAAAAGAGTTTATATTAGTTTAATTGAAAGTGTTTTAGGGTATAATATAATGGCTTGGTTTGGGCAAATAAAGTAAAATTAAACAGGATTATATGTAACATATGCTACTGGACACAGAGGTAAGTAAAAACACTATTGTGTTTATTAAACAGGATGAGCTATGGAGACTTCAGGTGAGTGGATGTCGTCAGAGATCGTCCTGACGCTGGGATGACGAGTAACTGAATGTCTTCTCATCCACAGATATGACGGGCAGCTGCGATGGGGAAAACACAACAGGAGCACACTGATCACGGAGACAGACGATCTGGTGGGAGAGGAGAACACAAGGAGTGACACAGGAGGTAAGGAGTAACAGGTAAGTAGGCAAGGTAGATACTCAGCTTGGTATGAGCAGGAGTAGAGTCCACGTAATATAATACGAGATCGAACGGGGAGTGAACTGTGGCGGGTGCTCTTATGGTGGTTGTGATGACGGTGGTGATGAGGTGCAGGTGCTCGTGATTAGAACTCAGGTGATTCGGATCGTAGTGATTGACGGAGGGGAGAGCCTGGCCATTCCGTGACATAAGGATGGCAAGCAAAATAATAGAGGTTAAGCAAAAATCGATTGATCAGCTGTATTATATGGCAGTTACGAGGAAAGCTTTGGCTATAAGTAGAGATACATCGGACTCTCTGAACTATGCCTTCAAATTGTTACTATCTGGATGCCGTTATAGGACACTGAAGGCAATTAAAGCAATATATAAACAAATCTTTACACCATACACAATAAGTCTTTTGAATAAAGGGTAGGATTATAGTGTTTTTAGGAGGGATGAATGTATTAATTATTTATTTAATGTGTTATGTGAATTGTATTGATTATGTGAATTGTTCTGTCATTGTGTATGTAAGTGAGACCTAAGACCAATTTTCAGCCAAGCCTGAACAACAAAGTTACCAACTATCTTTAATTACAAAATATTTTTGTTAACAACTGTTATTCTGTAGAACAGCAGTACAAAACAAAAAGCAGCAGTACAAATTTAGAACCCATTACACCTGCTGGTAGACTTAATAAAATAAATAAAATAAAATAAACAATAATAATAATACAAATATATTAATTCATATTAATAGATAAACAAATAACAATTAAATCAGTTTTACAAAGACTTTAGAAAGTTTCTACAGAACCCCCGTCAGATGCTGCGTGAGCCTTCCCGGTTGAGTGAATACATCTAACAAACGCCTTAAAAAATCGGTGCGAGCTTTCCTGGCTTTTACTAACTTCAAATCACACGCTTGGCGAGGCTCCCCCTTCTGACACCGCGAACCACCACTTCTGGCCAAAGCCTCCCAGCCAAAAAACTTGCCTTTTCCACCCTGCGGCCGGAGAGTCTCACCCATCCAGGCTGCGAGCTTCCATCTCCAGTCAGGTGACGGCGAGTGCCTCCCGGCTACCCAACTTTACCTTTCCATCTTTACCTGTCCGACAGTGAGTCTTGATCTCCCATCGGACGCCGGCGCGAGCCCCCCGGCCAGACGACCTTACCTTTTCCACCCCACGACCAGCGAGGCTTACCCATCCAGACCGCGAGTATTTTCCTTTGGTCGGATGTCGGCGAGAGCCTCCTGGCCACACAACTTGCCTTTCTGTCTTTACCTGTCCAACACAGCGAGCCTTGATCTCCCGTTGGACGCCGGCGAGAGCCTCCCGCCCAGACAACCTTACCTTTCAAACCTGTTGCTCGACGAGGCTTACCCGTCCGACACGGCGATTCTGAACCATAGTCGGGCGTCGGCGAGAGCCACCGGGACAAACAGCCTTAACTTTTCAAAACCTCCTGCTCGACGATGCTTACCCGTCTGACACGGCAATTCTGAAACCACAGTCGGACGTCGGCGAGAGCCTCTGGGACAGACAAACTTTCCTTTTCCATCCTGCGGCCGGCAAGGCCTACCCAACCACGCTGCCGGTTAACTGCGAGGCCTTCCGACCCCCTAAACTTTGCCTTTCTGTCTAAACCCATCCGACTCGGCGAGCCCCGATCTCCCGATGGATGCCGGCGAGAGCACTCCCGGCCAGACAATCTTATCTTTTCAAGTCTACGCTCGACAAGGCTTACCCGTCCGACACGGCGGTTCTGAAACCACAGTCGGACGTCGGCGAGAGCCTCCCAGCCAGACAATCGTACTTTTCCAAATCCTAAGCTCGGCGAGGCTTACCCGTCCAACACGGCGATTGCTGAAGCCACCGTCGGACGTCGGCGAGAGCCTCCCAGCCAGACAATCTTACCTTTCAAAGTCCCATGCTCAGCGAGGCTTACCCGTCCGACACGGCAATTGTTGAATCCACTGTCGGACGTCGGCGAGAGCCTCCCAGCCAGACAAACTCATCCGTTCCGTCTGCTCGCAACCACGATATCGAACCCTGTCGAACGCTACGTGCCCGGCCATTCAGGCAATCTTAGCTTTCAGTCCACTACCGGCGAGGTTCAACCATCCGACTCACGAGTATTGATCTCATGTTGGATGCCGCAAGAGCCTCCCGGCTGGACAACCTCACCTTTTCCTCCTCGTCAGCGGCTAACCCATCAAACAGGCGGGCACGCCCACCAGTTGGATGGACAGCATCCCGACCAAAACTTTACCCTTCCGCCTTCACCTGTCCGACACAGTGAGTCTTGATCTCCGCCGGTCGCCGGTGAGAGCACTCCCGCCAGACAACCTTGCCTTTTCTAGTCCCACGCTGGCGACGCCACCCGTCCCAACACAGTGGGTATTGTGCCCCATTGGGCGGCCGGCGAGCCTCACAGCGAGACGACTTACCGCTTCCCCTTGGCAGACGAGACTAACCTGTTAGACTCAGTGAGTATTGGCCTCCCGTGAGAGCGTCAAGGCCAGTCTCAGTCACCCACCTATTTTTCCGTCCGACGGCGATGAGGCCTAGCTGCCGCTATGCGGTCCTCGTCCGCCCGCCGAACACCATTCAACTGTCTCTGCTATCCTCAAACCTTTTCCCCCCGCCTGGCGAGGCTTACCCGTCCGATGTCCTAAGTCTTACAATCTCCCATCGGATGCTGCCAGAGCCCCCCCAGTTCCGGGTTTCTCTTCTCCCTACTCGCCGGGCGAGACTATCCGTCTGGCAGTGTAGCCTTGGTCTCATGTCATGACGTTGACGCTGGTCTCCCGGTGGGCTCCTATGCTTGCCGTCCGCATGCGACGCTCATTCATTCGATGCTGTGAGTCTCGATCTCCCATCGGATGTTGCGAGAGCCTCCTTGTCGGGCATCCCAAACTCTTTTTATGCTCAGAGTTTATGCTTTATGCTTTTATGCTTTTTATGCTCTTCTTCTGCTCAGCCGATAGGACCCACCCGTCCATCGGAGGGGTATTGTGCCCTATCGGAGGCTTCATGGGTCCTCTCGGCCAGATACCGCCCTCTGTCCTCTGATTAGCAGGGCTGATGGCCAGTAGGCCGGCACGCCGACTCTGTGAACTATCCCACTGCAGGCAACTCGGGTCCTCCTGGCCAGGGCTCCAACCACGCTGCTCCTCCATCGGCAGGCAGGGCTCACCCGTCCCAATGCGGTGAGCCATCGCTGGGCCTCGGGTGAGCCCTCCCCGACCGTCGCCCAAACCACGAAGTTCACTCCGCGGTCGGTGGGCCCCACTCATGCATGCCAAACCGCCTCCTCAGAGCACGAGACCCCCGCCTGCCACACAAGTTACTCGGAACTAGCTCCCGCCAGATTTCAAACGCGATTTGGGGAATCTTAGTCTGGCGGCTGTCCTACATTCTATTGCTTTTTGGGGTTCACTGGGTTCGGGCCATTCTGCCAGGGAGGAGCCTCCCCCAGGACAGCACGCCTACAGCGTATTACCATACACGCCAAATACGCATTACGTTTATCGTGCTAGTAGATGTAAGTGTGAAATCGTGAAATGAAGTTTAGAAACGAAGTTTATAAACTAAGTTCGGGAGGAGCACGTTAGATACTCAGGTTAATTAGCACAGGTGGTACACAATCCAGGTAATCAGCCCTTGGACATAAATACAGCTGTCTTACCTCCATCTAGTTGATGGTTAAGCAGCATCCCTCCACCACCCCTTCTCCACCAATATCACTAGAATTCTAATCACACGGTGGGGTTCACTGGGTTCGGGCCATTCCCGGCTAGGAGCCCTCCCCCAGGACAGCACGCCTACAACGTATTACCATACACGCCAAATACACATTACGTTTATCGTGCTAGTAGATGTAAGTGTCAAATCGTGAAATGACAGAAATTATCTTCTCTGATGAATAAAGCCATCTCAGATAGCTCTGTTCTTATGAGGTAAATTCCTCATAGTAGGTCTTCTTTCAAAAATGATGAAAATTAGATGAATCTTGATTTTTTGTAAATCTTGTTTTGTATCTAGGTGAGGGCGTTTGCTCGCAGGTGACTGCATATAATCAGGGGCGTACCTACCAATATCCAGCCACTACCAAACTGTCCCTAGCAATAATTTATCAAATAAGTAAATATATGTTTTAGTCATATCAGATGCATCTAAAACGTCAAATCATTGGTATTACCTAACAAGTTAAGGTAAATATGTTTGAAAACTGCGCGCTCTCAAGGACATGCATTTAATAAATGTGCGGAATGTAGTTGCACACCAGATAAGCACAGCCACGTTTAGAACTTGCACCCAATTCAAGACAGCTGTCCAAAACAGTTAATATAAAGCCCACTTCAGGAATGAACAAAGTTGCACGATGAGTTTGAAGTGGTGTTTGTATGACAAAACAGAGCAAACGGAGAGCAAAAGCGCAATCTATGCCTATTATTAGCTCCCTTTATAAAGCATAGCCTATGGACAGAAAGACAAACATTGTGCGGAAAGATTAAAAAAATTCAGCCTATGATTATCAATCAAATGTGCATGAAAGTTCCATTACTAGCAACAGCAGAGTTTCCTATTGGAATCTGGGTCGATTAATATTAAAATAAAGTGATGCGTGAAAAAGACACCCAGTGCTTGTGTAAGTGTGTAATTGTTTGTTAAAAATTTCAATAAAAAAAAACTCTGTATATGAATATGTTGGCTACAATAGGCTATAAATAGAGACTTTAGGTGACATTAAACTGTTGTCACAGATCTGTTAAAAATGCAAAAATGCTTGGGTTGTTGTGGGGTGGGGGGTATGTCCCTATCAATGTGAAAAGCAAACCTGCGCCCTTGCATATAATGAGCTCAGATATGGGAAAGCCTGTACCTCAGTTTCATATGGATTATATAACCAGATAACATTCTTTTTCGATTTGAATTCGTTCATTTAAAAGTAGACACTTTAGGCTTTCAGATACGGGAAAGACTGTACCGGGCTTTAGTTTAATACGGATTACATAATCAGGAATAAAGCCATATCACCGTGCAACCCAAGACCGGTTTCCCACTGAAGCTAATCAGGGTTGAGCCTGGTCAGTACCTGGATGGGAGAACTCCTGGGAAAACTAGGTTGCTGCTGGAAGAGGTGTTGGTGAGGCCAGCAGGGGTGCTCACCCTGTGGACTGTGTGGGTCCTAACGCTATACTGTCAAAAAGCACCGTCTTTCGGATGAGACGTTAAACCGAGGTCCTGACACCCGGTGGTCATTAAAAATCCCATGGCACTTCTCGTAAAGAGTAGGGGTGTAACTCCGGTGTCCTGGCCAAATTTCAACCACTGGCTCTTGTCAATCATGGCCTCCTAATAATCTCCATCCACTTGATTGGCTCGATGCGATAACGTGAGCTATAATTCAGGCGAGGTGCGAACAGAGTCCGAAACTGCAGGCAAGAGGTTAATCCAAGATACAAGGTAGAAGATCAGGAACCAGTCAACAAGGCAACACAAAAAGACTAGACTTAAACTAAAACTACAAACGGAAACTAGGAAAGACTCTGTAAAGAAGCTAACACTTGGAGAGTGATAAATGCAGAACAATACAGAAGACCAAACAGAAAACACACACGGAATGGCTTGGTAAAGTAACTAACACTAGGAGAGTGCTAAACACTAAACAATACTCGGCAGAGAGGAAGAGTATTGACTGCTATGCAGAGAGTCGTGCGCTTAGCTGAGCGCATCTCAGGGTCTGCTCTCCCCTCTCTGCGGGACATCTACCTCAAACGCTGCAAAAGCATGGCTGCTAAAATCCTCAAAGATTTAACTCACCCCGGTAACCATCTTTTCTGTTTACTGCCATCTGGCAAGCGCTTCAGGAGCATGATGACAAAAACTGAGAGACTGAGGAGGAGCTTCTTCCCTCAGGCCATCAGGCTCCTTAACACAAACCCAGTTTCATAAACACTTACAAGACTCATTATTAACTGTAAAACATTCATATTCTCATCATCCGTATTGCTGCTATGTGTACATACCCGGTACAACCCATTTGCACATCCCTCTTGTTCATATTACTATTTATTAAGTCCCAATATACTGTTTTTGCAATTTTTTTTTGTTTTGCACTTTTTATTCTATTGCACATTTTACTCTTTATTTCTCTTTTTTTACCTATATATATGCTCTTGTGTTGTGTTACTTTTACTTTTTACTTTTGCACTGTCTACTGAGCGGACCTGATTTGATTTACATTTCACTTCTGTTTATACCCTGTATAATTTATTATGTGACGAATAAAGAAACCTTGAACCTTGAGTAAGTCCCTGGTTTAAGTAGGGTGTGTGATAATTCTCAGGTGTGAGCGTGTGAATGAGAAAGCTGTGTGTACTTAGTGCAATGAATGATGGGAAATGCAGTTCAGATTAATATATGTTAGTCTGTGTGGTATGAGAGTCTATTTAATGTAAAAGTGACCTCTGGTGGCGAGCGAATGAAAGTCCATGGACCTGTTTCATGACAGAGCCCCAAAGGAGTGGATTCCAGAGGCTCCCAACATTACACAACAATCCAGGAGGGTGGTGAAACGGAGATGGAACAGGGGGGAGGGATGGCAGGCCAGGTCCATGTAAAGGTGTAAGACCTTGGGACTGAGGCAGGACCGGCAAAACAGGGGACCATGATGGAGCTGGCAGAACGTGTGGAGTAGAGAACCACCATGGCAGAGCAGACGGGTCCGAGGATCCCCACGGCGGAGCAGTAGGCCACCAGAGCAGGACAGAAGGCCACTACGGCGGAGCAGAAGACCACCAGAGCCAGACAGCCGACCTCCACGGTGGAGCAGACAGAGCAGGAGCCCACCAGTGCGGAGCAGACAGGGCAGAAGACCTCCACGGCGGAGCAGACTAAGCAAGAGCCCACCAGTGCAGAGCAGACAGGGTAGGAGGCCTCCACGGTGGAGCAGACAGAGCAGGAGCCCACCATTGCGCAGGAGAACTCCTTGGTGGAGCAGACCAAGCAGTAGCCCACCAGTGTGGAGCAGACAGGGCAGAAGTCCTCCATGACAGATCAGGAGAACACCACTACGGATCAGGAACCCACAGCAGAGATTGGAGCCTAGGGAAAACTGAGACACAAAAGACATACATAGCATTTATGGTCTCAAAGGCAGGGAATACGAGAACTTCATCAACAGTTCCCCTGGAGCCCACTGAAAAAGCAGAAAGTTCACAACCAGGCTCACTGACTGAGACTTCACATGTAGACAGTTCATGATCAGGTCCATAAAGGGAAACTGGACAGATGGATGGTTCAACAACAGACTCAGTGACTAAATCATGGCCGACAGATAGTTCACTAACAGCCTCCATAGCCATGAGAAGACAGGGCAAGGATTCGCAGACTGATAACTCTTACCCCCATCTGTATGTTCTGTAGCAGATGCTGCCACCTCAGGAGGTTCTAAAGCAGTACCATCAGGAAACAGGGGGAGCTCCGCATGACAGGCTGTAAGTGCATTGTTTGGCACCACCACGCTAGGAACTGAAACGAGCACCGCCACTTTGGGAGGTACTGCGGCTTGTGCCACCACCTCTGGAGAAACTGCAGCGGGTGCCATCGCCTCTTGGAACATAACAGCGAGCGCCGCTACCTCAGGAGGTTCTGCAGCATCAGCCACCACCTCTGAAGATACCACAGTGTGCGCCGCCGCCTTTGGAGATTCGGTGGTGGTGTAAGCAGCCCAAACACACCGAAAAGCGATCCCCATCCTGGGAAGCGCCTCAAACAGGGAAATCAGTTCAGGAACATAGGGACTCGAAGGGATAGGTGCTGGTTTAGGGATACCAAATCAAATCAAATCACTTTTATCGTCACATCACCACAGCACAAGTGCCTTGGTGAGTGAAATTCTTATGAGCGTGCTCCAGACAGTGCAAAAAAAACAATTTACATATGAACAGTACATATTTATAGACTGTACAGAAGACAATGTGCAAAATACACATACATATACTCAGTACACATAGTGTACTATAAAGACATAATTATCAACTACACATTATACACCGTATGGGCACATCTACATTATGTACACTATCTATACATTATGTAGTCTATACATAGTAATAATGTGAAGGTGCAACAGATTATAAATTAACAGCAGATTGGTTGAGCAGCAGATAGTTGTGCAAAGGTGCAACAGATTATACATATGCAGTGTCGTGGATGTGCATTGTATGGTGTCCAGTGATAGCAGATAGGTTGTGTTAGTGCAGTGTGTGCATGTAGTCCAGTTGAACTGTGTTAAAGTGCAGTGCATGGCATGTTGTGTGAGTGGGAGTGTGATGTAGATGAGTTATTTGTGACTGTTCATTAGCCTGATAGCCTGAGGGAAAAAGCTGTCCCTCAGTCGGCTAGTGCGGGATCGGATGCTGCGGAAACGTCATCCTGAGGGCAACAGAGAGAGCAGTCTGTGGGACGGGTGGCTGGAGTCTTTGATAATCCTCCGGGCTTTCCTTGTACACCGCCTGGTGTAGATATCCTGAAGGGAGGGAAGCTCACCTCCAGCAATGTGGCGGGCAGTTCGCACGACCCTTTGCAGAGCCCTGCGGTTGCCAGCGGTGCTGTTTCCAAACCAGGCGGTGATACAGCCGGTCAGGATGCTCTCCACAGTGCAGGTGTAGAAGGACCTGAGGATTCTGGGGCTCGTTCCAAACTTCCTCAGCCGTCTCAGGAAGAAGAGACGCTGATGTGCCTTCTTCAGCACTGCATCTGTGTGAGCAGACCATGTGAGATCCTCGGTGATGTGAACGCCGAGGAACTTAAAGCTGCTCACCCGCTCTACAGGTGTCTTGTCGATGGTGATGGGTGTGTGTTCTCTGCTCTGTCTCCTGTAATCCACCACCAGCTCCTTGGTCTTGACGATGTTGAGTGAGAGGTGGTTCTCCTGACACCATTTTGTCAGGGTACTCACCTCCTCTCTGTAGGCCGTCTCATCGTTGTCGGTGATCAGACCTATCACCGTTGTGCCATCAGCAAATTTGACGATGACATTGGAGCTGTGTGTAGCTGTACAGTCGTGTGTGTACAGGGAGTACAGGAGTGGGCTGAGGACGCAGCCCTGCGGAGCACCAGTGTCGAGGATCAGGGGAGATGATGTGTTGTTGCCCATTCTGACCACCTGACTTCTGCCTGTCAGGAAGTCCAGGATCCAGCTGCACAGAGATCTGATCAGTCCTAGAGTCTGGAGCCGCAACCAGTGTGGCAGGCACTATGGTGTTAAATGCTGAACTATAATCCCACGAACAACATCCTCACATAGGTGTTCTTATTTTCCAGGTGGGAGAGAGCAGTGTGCAGGGTGAAGGCAATAGCATCGTCTGTGGAGCAGTTACTGCGGTATGCAAATTGTAGTGGGTCCAGTGAAGCAGGCAGCACAGAGCAGATGTAGTCTCTGACAAGCTTCTCAAAACACTTGCTGAAGATGGGGGTCAGAGCAACGGGCCTCCAGTCATTCAAGCATGTGATTTTATTTTTCTTTGGTATGGGCACAATGATGGATTTTTTGAAGCATGAGGGAACCACAGACAGAGAGAGGGACAGATTGAACTGAGCTCGTACTGACAGCAGCGGTGGATCCTCCACGCTGGATGCCAGTCTAGGATACTGAAGGACTGACCTTGGATATCTGGATGTGGCAGACAGGACATGACAAGACTCTGGCTGATCAGCTGTGATGTGACGTAGTTCTGGATGGTCAGAGGTGATGTGAAGAGACTCTGGAAGATCCGCTGAGACGTGATGAGACTCTGGATGGTCAGCGGAGAAGTGAAAAGACTCTGGAATGTCAGCGGAGACGTGAAGAGACTCTGGAAGGTCCACTGAGACGTGAAGAGACTCTGGAAGCACAGTCCATAAAATGCTTTAAACTACAATTAAACTTCCCCTCAGGTAACCATGACTTAATGGGCTCATTAATCCGAAACGTAAAAGGTCTTTTAATACAACGTCATCAAAAGGTATCCTATAAGACAACTCACAGGATTGAGTGATGTATTCCTCAATAGATGAACTCCCTTGTCGCAGATCGAGCAGCTGGTCGAATGGGTCCATACCTGGTCAAGGTTCTTTAGAAAAGCCGATGGATCCTCGTGTGGCCGAGTATTCTGTAATGGGGCCGACAAGACGAGAGGATCCATTTGCAAAGCTTTATTAGACAGAGGCATGGTCATAACAGTCCTGGTTCAAACAGGCATATTGAGGACAAGACAGAGGATTACTCAAGTCAACAGGCATGGTCTTCGATCGGCAAACAATATCCAGAGGGCTTGACAGGGGGGGGGTAATCTGATAACGTGAGCAATAATTCAGGCGAGGTGCGAACAGAGTCCGAAACATCAGGCAAGAGGTTAATCCAAGAGCAGAAGATCAAGGAACCAGGCAACAAGGCAACACAAAAAGACTAGACGTAAACTAAAACTAATAACGGAAACTAGGAAAGACTCTGTAAAGCAGCTAACACTTGGAGAGTGATAAATGCAGAACAATACAGAAGACCAAACAGAAAACACACACGGAATGGCTTGGTAAAGAAACTAACACTGGGAGAGTGCTAACAATACTTGGCAGAGAGGAAGAGGAAGTCCATGGTTTAAGTAGGGTGTGTGATGTGTGATAATTCTCAGGTGTGAGCGTGTGAATGAGACAGCTGTGTGTACTTAGTGCAATGAATGGTGGGAAATGCAGTTCAGGTTAATATATGATAGTCTGTGTGGTATGAGAGCCTATTTAATGTAAGAGTGACCTCTGGTGCAAGCGAATGAAAGTCCATGGATCTTTTTCATGACACATATGGATTACATAATCAGGAATATTTGTTTTCGATTTGAATTTGTTCATTTAAAAGTAGAAATTTCAAGCTTTCAGATACGTAAAGAGTGGTCTCGCTTTACTTTCAAAGGGATTACATAATCAAAAATATTAGTTTTTGATTTGAGTAGACACTCCAAGCTTTTTAGATTCTATTGATTTTAGTCTTTTGTATCTGAGTATTTAAGGTTTCTCTGTGAATCAGGGAAATCTGAAAGTGAACGAGCTGGCGTATGGAGTGTTAAAGCCACTGCATTCAATTTTATCTTTAGACAGTAAATTTAGATTTCAAATGTAATATTGATTTTATAACAGTTGAAATGATTTACTGTATGTAACGCAAGTACTTTATAAGTAACTGTAATTAATTTACCTGAAAATGATCAGTAATCCCTTACTTTACTTTTTCAGTGGATAAGTAATTTAATTACAGTAACGCATTACACCCAACACTGGTTCCAAGGCACCCCATATGCCCGTGGGGCCGATCTAATACGCAAATACATAAAAAAAGAGGTGCCTGGCAGATTATATTGAGTTTTGAGATTCTGGAAGGATTTTGAACCATTATCATCATAGATATCTCCCAGAGTGTTTACTTTATTTTAAGTCCATTATGGAAAATGAAATGGAGTATTGCCTCACTTATTATTGTGGAAAATAGGCAAATGCCTATGCCATTTTGTAACTAGTTGTGAACGTTTTTCAACATCCCTCCATGTGGAGAGGAGGTAGGTTACAATGGGACCAAAACGAAATTTACACTGCCTAAGTGGAACTCCCGAAAAAAACAAGATGCTTCAATATATATGGATAAACAATAGATTCCTCAATTGCTCTCCAAGACACAAAAGCGTCAGGATCAAACCAAACTGCTAAAGGGCAGAGGGAAAAGGCTTGAGCATACAGTCTAAAATTAGGGATAGAACGACCTCCATGTTATCTACATTGTTGTAAGGTAGTAAGTTTAATACGAGGATGTTTCCCATCCCATATATACCGTGAAACACATGCATCTAGTTTGTTCCAGTAGCCAACCGGTGGAGTGAGAGGAATTATGGAAGAAAATAAATTGATAGGTGGGAGAACATTCATTTTAATCACCGATATACGATCCTGAAAATAAGTAGGAAGACAAGACCAATTTTGCAAATCTGAGGATACTTTGGCTAACATACTATTATAGTTTTTTGAGACAATTTCCTGCAGGTATGGAAAAAACATCTGTCCCCAAGTACTTAAAGTTTTGAACCAACGGAATAGATATAGAAAGGGACATGGAATCAATTTTAGAATTGAGGGGAAGTAAACATGACTTACTCCAATTAATTTTAAAACCAGAGAGAGATCCAAAATTGTCAAATAAATACAAAACACGAGGAATAGAATGTGAAGGCTTCTCCAAAAACAATAAGATATCACCAGCAAACAAAGAAATATGATAATGAGTATTCCGTTTATTTATGGGAGAAATAGTTTCAGATCCCTTGAGTTAAGGGTTCCAAGGATAGGGTAAATACAAAATATTTATGTTGTTTCTACATTCATTTGAAGACTCAATGTGACATTATTACAATATAAAAGAATATTTAAAAACGTTAATGTTAGGAGAGATTAATAATGATTAATCGTGATTGATTTCAGAATAAATGTGTGATTAATTAATTTTTTTTTTTGATTGATGGCACTATTAATAATTAATAAATTTTCAAATTGCTTTCATTTAATTTTTCTTATTGCATGTCATTTTGTATTTCCACTTTCCTCATTGTATCCTACATTGGGAGCGACACACCTCCCTTACCAATTAACCATTGTTTTATTGTACTAAAAGTGCAGCAACCATGTTTTTTTTTTGGTGTATTGACAAGCCTATTTTGGTACACATAATGAACCTTGAAGACAATGTGAACACCAGGACCCTCTTCCAAAGAAATCGTCATCATGGAGTCAGCTATCACCTAGGCGTCATGACCTGTCCTCAAAAATGTGTAATCTAAGTTATATTATTAACCTTACTTTCATGTTATAAGTTAAACAGATGTTTTATTAAACTTAGTCTTGTCAACATTTTGGAAATGGTTTTTGTGTTCATTGAGATATTGTTTAAATAATTAATATTGTTATTTTACTTTTCAAAGGGGGTGTACTCATTTACGCTGAGCACTGTATATATGCTTATAATGGAAGAATAACCTGTTACATAAATGCTAAATTCATCTTGATTATACTTGATTAATTCATATTTTGACTGATAAAAATCTTTTACATATTTACCCCTTTGAGACTTAGTAAGTCTCATATTTGCTTCTCTTCACCCAGAGTGCTAATTCAGAATCCAGTCTTGTCTGTTAACACTACGTAGCGACTAAATAAGTCACACAGTTTTGTCACCAATGACTAGATTATGCAGCAGCACTCTGGCGGAGCATCAGGACCAATCATCTCCCTCCACACTTGACTATAGGTTGGAGTAAAAGATCCTGTCTCCATACCCCTTCATTTAATATAAAACAATGTTATAAGCATGGGCATGTAATTGGTTCACCACTTGCCTGTGGTTGTCATAGTCATGTATAAAAGAAAATAGAATTAAACATCAAAACATAAAAAATGTAACATCACAAAAAATAACATAGTTGATCTTCAGCTCAGACACTTTGCACATCGTAGAGGGCCACACTTAGGCAGCAGTTTAGGCTAGTCCTTACACCCAGGATACGTTTCTCCTTTATACTTCTTCTTCGTCCTCATCGTAATTACTGGAACTATCATCCAAAGTTTGCTCATTTAAGTTTAGTTTGTTTAGCCACCCTTCATAATATTCATCCAGGTTCTCTTCTGTAATCATTTGTCTATTATTTGGGACATTTATCATTTCCAATTGCTTAACAGAAGCATTAATGATTAATGTTCTTAACATGGGTAATACACAGCAAAATAATAATCCTAGAAACTCCTAGAAACATTCCCAGTTTAGCAAACTATGCTCCAAATTTCAAATCAAACCAATCCCAAACTCGTTTGTCTCTTCCTACATTTGCTGTAACTTTAGCTCTTAATTTTTAATTTTAGTCATAACTTCACTAAAAGCTCCCCCTTGTGCAGCATTATTTGGTATAAAAGTACAACATTGATCTCCAAACATAACACAAAGTCCTCTTTTGTCTGCCAAAAGCCAATTGAGAAATTGTCTGTTTTACCATGTCATTTTACTTGTTGCATGCACTTGGTCTCCTAATAAGATTAACGCATCATTGGTATAATTAAAGAATCTTTGTTGATTATAATAAATATAATTAATCCATTCTGTATTTTTGTTTGGTGTGATCCAAACAAATATTGACTCAAAACCTGCTTTTACTTCATCTCTTGTTTAAATTAATTTGGAATTAATTCCAAATTATTCGATAATAATTGAATAAGTTGTCCGATTGGGTCTATATATACTTTGGGGTCTGGCTCGTAACCTCTTCAAATTCTGTTGTCTTCTTTGTTTGTGATTTGTACTGTTCCCCATTGGGCCATGTTAATTTCTTGTAGTAATCGTACTCTTACGCATATACCTTTCCATCCAATTGGTAAAGAAGGCAATAATGACTCACCTCCACAGATCCAAAAGAAATCTGCTATTATTAATGATTGGTCTTCATACATTTCTATAGAAGGTAAGGCAATAGTTTGATTTTCACATTTTACTGGTGCTATTTTACTTCCTTTATTTGTTCCGAGTGCTAAAAGTTCTGGAGCTCTAGAAGGAATTCCTGATTTCCAATAATTTTTCCTATCTACAATATATACCAACTAACAGCACATTTTCCTTTGAACTTGCCCACATTTTGTGTTCCTTTTGGTTTATGGAAACACTCATATGCTTGTTTATAATCGATGCTATACCATTTAGGAATCTCTACTTTCCGTTTTTTTTTTTTGGCTGACATCTGAATACTGACACCAAGATCCCCAGAGTGGTCTAAAGAAATAATCTGTTGGTTTAGGATTTCCCCAAAATCCTAGTCATTCAGCTAAACAATATGGTCTGGTAAAATCAGTTAAATAACAAAAGTTTCTCCCAAATTCGGCACATTTTTGATAGTCATATGGATTTGGTATGGCTATCACTTTGTTTAATGGAGATTTGGAGCACATCAAGCAATTTTCTTTCCCTGTTTCTCTAGCAGTAAAGGCTGCCTATCTGTACAACTCATTATTTTGGGCTGTGTCCCATAATTCATAATTTTTGACTAATTTCTTCATCACCTTGGATATCATGATCCGTATTTCTACTATATTTGATCATTATTGGTTCTATTGAGTTGATATCATTATCACTGTTGTTCAGAGGTTGAAAAGTTTATTGCAGGGAAGTCAGGTTCCTTTCTGTTGGTTGAGTTTGTACTTGTAATATTAGGTGCACTAGACATATAATGATCTTCAGATATGTTGTCAGACTTATTCTCTCTTCTCTCCTCTTCACCTGACAGGAGGATATGAGTTCCTTGTGATTTTTTTTTTTTTTTAGTTTTCTTCAGTTTGCACTTCATCTTCTGTCTCTTGTCTCTCCTCGTCCCTTTCTCCTGAATTATCTGCTTGTCTGTTTCTTTCTCTTTCTGTCCTTCTCTTGGGAACTCTAGTACAGTGGTTTAGATGATACCAGGTTATGCTTCCTTCCACTTGGACTGCTATTGGAGTAGCTCTCACCACTTTGTAGGGTCCCTCTCTCCTGGGCTCATTCCATTTTCTCCGGAATACCCTCAAATATACTTGGTCACCCGGAACAACTGGTGATGACGTCTCTGTTTCCTCTCTGGGCTCTTTTCTTTTTTCCTGTAAATAGATAGCTTTATGAATGGGAGTTAATTTCTTCATATACGAGCAAAGTTCCATTTGTAATTGCTCTAGAGGCGGTCCTTTGTAGGGACCTCTACAATATGGCACAGGCGTCGACCCGTAAGCATTTAATGCGGTGTTAAGTGCGTGTTTCTGTTAGTTTGCATGCGATAACTCATTAGTGTAAGAGGTAATGTGTCAATCCAGTTAAGTTGAGTACTTTCACATATTTTGTTCAGTTTGGCCTCGATGGTTCCATTAAATCTGTTGGTAAATACACCCTAGTCTTTGCTTTATTCTTAATTGTTGCAGTACTTGTTTTACAGTTTTTGTATGAATGCCGAGCCATTGTCTAAACTTATTTCTGATGGTATGCCAAATCTAGGAATTACTTCTCTTAGAAATTGAATTACTTTTCCTGATCCTTGATGCTGATGGTACTGCCTCCACCCACCTGCTAAATCAGTCTATGATCACAAGCATGTACATTTTGCCTTGTACTCACTTTATCATTTCCACATAGTCCATTACCAAATGCTTAAATGGTCCTTCTGGTACTGGTATATGGCCTATTGGTGTCGCTATCCCTTTCCTCACATTGTATTTGGCACAAACTTCACATGTGGACAAATATTCATCCCCCATTGCATGTAAATAAGAAGACCAAAATCCTTGCTGTTTAATTCTTCTTTACTACTTCTTGCGCAATGGTCAAAACCATGCGCATCTGCAATGAGAATATTCAAAAGTGAAGTTGGTGCAAAATGTGTCCTTCATGTGCACGCCAGATCTCTTGTGAGTCTTTTTAGCTCCCGTTTGGTGCCACATTGATTGTTCATTTGTTGTTGAATTCTAATTATTTCATCCAATTTAGGTTGAGGTTCTATTAGTACTACAAATGCTAATACTACTACCTGACATCCTGAAGCTTTTTTATCTTCTAAATCTGCTTTTAGAATTTGAATAAATATGTGTGGTGAATGTTTAAATCCTTGAGGGATTCTGGTGTATGTATACTGTTTACCTGCATATGTAAATGCAAACAAATATCTACTCTCTTCTGCTAGAGGAACACTGAAGTAAGCTGAGCAGAGATCAATTACCATAAAGTATTTGGCATCAGGAGGGACATTCGTCAGTAACGTGTGTGGGTTTGGTACTTCAGCTGGCAAATCCTCTACTATTTCATTGATTGCTCGTAAGTCATGAACAAGTCGCCATCTATTTTTGTCTGCTTTAATTACAAGCAAAATTGGAGTGTTACAGTAGCTAGTTGTTTCTATTCATACTCCTGCCTTCACGAAACCTTCAATAGTGTTTTTTATCCCTACTTCAGCATCTGGATGCAAAGGGTATTGTGCTTTTCTGGGCAGACGTGCATCTGGCTTAAGTTGAACTCTTATTGGGTTTGCTGATGTTATTAATCCTATATCTGTGTCATGTTGAGACCATAGTTCAGTTGGTATCTGACGCTCCACTTCCTTAAATAATTCAGTCTCAATTTTGTTTATTACTTTGGATGTTGTAGTCATCTGCGTCTTTTTCTTTTGACTGATAACTACTTCCTGAGGAATTCCAAGCAAACTTGTTGCACATAATATTTTGATGTAATCTTGATCAGCTGAATGAAAAATCAACGGATGTTCTGTTGGTTTCCATTAGCTTTGTTCTGCCTTTTTCATCATTGATCCTAAATCTTTTGCTTCCCGATTTTTTCCTGCATATACTGGAATATATGGGACAGAATCAGTTACACTGAAACATTTTTTTTACAAATTCACAATCTGGTATATTTAAAGCTGCTCCCTGTTTACCTATTATGATGTACTGTGAGACTATTTCAATTTGTTGTTCTTTTGTTTCTTCCTGCCATTTTTGTTCTATTTTTTCATCTTTTTCTGAATCATATATCATTGTGCAATGAAATTCTGATTTTGGTAACTGTGCTTCTGGAATCTAAGCCTCAATAAATTTTCCCCATTTATGAATTGTCTGTCTCACATCTGGTTGTGTGTGTCCTATCCAATAAAAATAAATTTCTATCCCTATTGTGTCTATATAGACTCCTTCTGGAGGACACTAAATTTGTAGGCCCAATTTACATAATGCATATCTCCCTAACAAATTAACAGGAGTCTGATTTGACACAAGAATGGGCTTTGTTACACTTTTATTTTTCGTTTGTAGACACACTGGAGCTGTCAGTGGACTTAGCTGCATTTGTAATGTGAGGCATAATTTGAATTTACACAAGTATAAACAGCTCCTGTGTCCAATATCATTGGTATGGTCTTTCCCTCTAAATCAATCTTCAGAATAGGTTCTTGATCTGCTTTAGTTGTTAAAATTGGAATCTGACTCTCACCTCTAGGATTCTCTGGGCACCCTAATATCCTTGATTTGGACCTCCCCAAGGGTTTAGTGGGCCCTGTGATGGACCTCGGGTGGGCTGCTGCCAACTCTTCCCCTTTTCACCCCCAGGTGGCTGCAGCCATGAATTGGTGGGACAGTCAATTTTGTTATATCCGTATTGTTTACAACCTCAACACATTCCTCTCTGTCCTCTCTGTACAGGTTGTCTTTTCCATCCCATCGGCTCGGGTTGTTGAGTATAGACATTAATTATGGGTACAGGAATCGGGTGTGTATTTGGGGGGACTGCTTTACAGCTTGTGGCATGGCATCAATCACATCATTTCTAAACAGTGTTGCCATTAATGGGTCTCCTTCTGGATTCCCTTCAGTCTCTTGTTTCCATCTTTTTAGCTGTCTCTGAACATATGTGATTGGATTTTCTATGTCCAACAGCTGTTCTCCCTTTAATGATTTAGGGTCTAGTCTGATCGGATACTCAGCACGCAGTGCCTGCCACACTGCTGGACGGTATGCATCAAAAACAGTTCCATCCATGTAGTGAGAGTCCACAGCTCTATTTAGATTGGACGCTTGAAGAATTTCTTCCATCTTTGCTCCTCCCATAATCTTTGCCAGAAGTGCTTTAATGTCCCCCACAGCGAAAAGTTTGCCCACAGTTTCTTCTTCAAACACCTTAATCCACTTTCCAGCCCCCTTATGAATGTCTGGGAGGTGAGTGACCAGCCCCTCGAGGTCCTGTGAGGCCCAGGGGACATACTGTCCCTGTGCACCGTTGATTAAAATTGGGAGTTGTGCAGCCAGTGGTCTGAGGGCCTGAGGCCCTGTTTCCATTTTCCTTTATCAAATGACTCCTCACCTTCATTCACATCCTCACATCCTGATTTGCCTTCCTGGTTTGTTTTCATAATTTCTAATGCTATGCATGCCTGTCTATACCAATCTATCGGTACATATCTGTAACTTTCTTTTGTCTGTCACCTCTTTGTTTTTACATCTGTTTCCTTTTTCTTTGTCTCATTGTCTGCCTCCTTTAGGATTTTCCTTGCCTCTTTTATACTTTTGAATGTGTAATTTCCTTCTTTTTTAAACACGGCTATCACTTCTTTCTTTTTGTCATTTTACTTCTCTTTTTACTAATACTTTTAGTTTGATAGTTTTTATCAAAGTTTAAATTTTCTCACACATTGCTACATCAAATGTCCCTTCCTTTGGCCATTTTATCAACGTATTCTTAGTTCTCTTCTGCCATTTGTTTAATGGATAATCTAATCCTATTATTTCCACCGGAGTGGCTACCATACTTTTTCCTATAACCTTACAATACAATATTTAAGACTCTATATATATGTTTCTATAGCCAATTAATTTACAATTTATCCCCACTTAATTTAACTATTTTAACCTATTTTCTGCTATTTTTAGTCTTTGTTTTGTGACATGCCTCTTTAAACCTATTTTATTTTATTTTTTATTCTGTCTGATGCATGTAAACTTTCTGTATGAATTAATACTACCAACTCTATTTTATAATCACTCAATATCCAAAACTACTATATTTTTCTTCTCTTCTATTTTTTTAATTATTATTTTGTCTGTCCTTAAAAGTATTTTTAATATACTTTTTTAACTTCTGAGAAATGTTCTCACTTCTCCTGCTTTGATCTCAGAAATATTTTCCTTCTCTTATCACATAGACCTCTAAAATATATAAAAACATATAACAGATCTTGATTCAATCTTTATTGATACACATTCACTCCATCTAGTCCTTTTAGTCACACAGGGCTCATTCTTTCATTCTTTGTGCCTTTATTTATAGGGCTCATTCACTCATTCATCCCTCTCAGGTGTGGCACGAACTGCGTCCACACTCTCCCAGGCCCCAACTAAGGGACGGTCCAGGAGGGGTGCGCAGCTCTTGCCCACCTGATACGGAATTTATGTTCCCATACAACCTCAGTCATTCACACAGACACATACACATACATTAAAACAGACTACACTACACTCTTCCTGAGTGACCTGTCAGCTCTACTTCTCTTTCACTGATACACTTCCTCAACACAATAAAAAAAACAGCACCCTGCAGGAATTTTTGCCTACCCGTGCAGACCTCTGTAACCTTATTATAATTTTTTTTTTAAATAAACAGAGCGGTAGCCGCAGGACATTGAACGTATTCTTGCTTACCTGTGCAGACCTCTGTAACCTTTTTTTTTTTTTTTTTTATAAACAGAGTGGTAGCCGCAGGGGAGATTGGGATTCTCCCCAATTCTTTTAAACTTTCCTGGATGCATCGCTTACTTGTGCATTCATGTTATGTTAATTTTTCACAAACATACGTAAAAAAGGAACATCAATTTGTAACCTCAGATATCCATCTTATAGATATGATATCCATCAGGAAAATCAACTCACTTCATTACGCTGCATGTCACTGCAAGGCTTTTCGTTTTTGTATGCAGAAGCCCTTCACCGGAGATGAGGTAAATAAAGTTGCAGCTGTTTTCAAACAAAAGTTTATTACACATACCATTTCGACTGGTGTCTACTCGAGCTTTGAGGTACAGCTTCTACAAATTGATTTGGTACGTCCAGTTCTCTGTGTTAATATCTATCACACACCGCACATTAACAATGCCTTTCTAAATGAATAAACTGATTTACTAGGAGAACTGGTTCCATGGTTTGATTACATCTTACTGTTGGGTGATTTTAATATCCATTTATGTTGCCTCACTAAACCCCTGGTAACTGAATTAAAACATCTTATTGACTCAGTTGATAATCAGTTGATTTTGTGCAATGGGTGCAAGAGCCTACTCATGCTCATGGTCACACGTTGGACTTGGTTCTTTCACATGGATTCCAAATATCGGACATTGAAATCAGCAAAACTTGTTTTTCTGACCACAGACTGGTACTTTTTTCCTCTCATTTTCCCGATCCAGTAGTTGCCACACCTTCAGTGACTCGTTTGAATCGTTATTTCTCCACTCAGTCATGTGAGAGATTTGCGGCCTCTTATGCTATAACTGATCCACCTGTGCCTGAACTGTCCTCTCCTGTGCAGGATGTGAACAGACTTTTTAATTTCTTCAATCAAAAATGTTTGTCTACTCTGAATCTTATTGCTCCGTTAAAACCCAAACGTATTGTTACTAATTCCCAGCAATGGCTTAATGATTCAACTCGTTTGCTCAGAAAGACTTGCAGAAGTCCAAATATCTATCGGAGTTTATTGGTGACATTTTACTCAGACCTAAGACCCTCTTCTCTGTTATTGATTCTGTGCTCAGTCTCCCTGTCAACATTTTTCCTGATGCTTCCCTATCACCGTGTGAACAATTCTGTAATTTTTTTAATGAGAAAACTGTTCAATTAAGATCTAACCTGCCCTTGGGGAACTCTGTTCAACCTGAGAGATAAAACGGTCCAATGTTGTGGAACGATTTTCAGCCTGTTTCCTTTGAATCTTGTAAAGGCATTGTTGAATGTCTCAGATCAACTTCATCTTCTCAAGATATCATTCCATCTAGATTTCTAAAAAAGATTTTCAATACCGTTGGACATGATCTTTTGACTATTTTTTAACACTAGTCTAATTACTGGGGTTGTTTCTGACTGCCTAAAAACAGCTACAGTAACTCCATTATTAAAGAGGCCCAATCTTGATTCTTCGAATTTTTATAACTTTAAGTCTATATCAAACTTGACATTTTTTTCTAAGATTCTTGAGAAAATCGTGCTTACCCAGCTGCAGTCCCATTTGATGTCGAATAATATTCTTGAAAAAATCCAATCGGGTTTTAAGTCTCAACACAGCACGGAAACTGCACTTTTAAAAGTTGTAAATTATATTTTACTATAAACAGATAAAGTGAATGCCGTGGCTTTTGTGCTTCTAGACTTAAACTCTGCATTTGAGATGGTTGACCACAATATCTTGATTTCCAGGCTGGAGAGCTGTGTTGAGTTACAGGGAAAGGTATTGAAATGGTTTTAATCTTTTTTTACTAACAGAAGCTTTAGTGTTTCTGTTGTCTGTTGAGGAACCATCAAAATAAAGTTTTAGCAGATCTACTAATATGTTAATGAATATTCGCTTTATTCGTGCAAACCAAATAAACTAGTCTTAATCAACTCATCTTTTAGAAACAAACAAACAAACAACAAACAAACTTATTTTGCCACTTCGTTCAAATGCTTGGTTTACACCAACTCATATCAGCAGCTCGTCAGTTTTTTGCAAGCTTGTCCAAGTCCAAACTCTTTTCTTAGTTCAGTGCAATGGTGACTCGAAAACTGTAAACATTAACCAGCTAGACTTGAGAGAGAACCATTATCAGTGTAATGCTGTTGACTTTAGAACTACTAGTATCAGATATTATATTTCAAATCATTTGTTGTACTTTATGCTCTTCAGAAAAATATATCAGAAATTTAAATTTGACCTGCTTTAGGAAATTAAAGGGGGCCCCCAGACCGCTAACAAACACAGTTCAGGTGAAACAATCCGAGGTCGGGGAAGGCAGAGAACAATCAGAATAACAGGAAACCGTCCAAGGTCAAGTACACAGAAATAAAACATGGGTATAAAGCTCAGAAAAGACAACCGGGGCAAATCAAGACTTCGCAAGGAGTCTGTGTGTGTGAGTGGCTTTAATGTATGTGTGTAAATAAGGTGCATGTGTGGATGATCAATCAGTCCCAGGTATGAGGACTGATGAACTGGAATCCGAATGGAAATGGTTAATACTCAGGGGATGGCTCCCTCTGGTGGTGCGAAGGAGGCAGTACGGGGGCCTCCTCTGTAACAGAGCCCTCTCTCTGCGAGTGACTCTTGATGCGAGGAAGCAAACAAAGCCGGGGTCTCCCACGGGGTCGAAGGTCCAGTTTCTCCCGATGCATTCTGTGAAACTCCTCAGTAAGTGTGGGGTCAAGGATATGTATAGCGTTGACCCAAGATCGCTCCTCCGGACCGAACCCCTCCCAATCTACCAGATACTGGAGGTTACCGCCCCGGCGTCTGGAGTCTAGCAACTCGTGCACTCGATACGCCTCCTCGCCGTCTATCAGGAAAGGCAGGGGGGTTTGTGGTATGGCTCCCTCCATCTCTCCTCTCGGACCACCAGCGGGTTTCAGAAGTTATACATGGAATGTGGGAGAAATAAGATAATTAGAAGGCAATTCCAAACAAAATAATACTGGAGATATTATTCTAGAAATTTTGAAGGGACCAACATACCTGGAACTGAGCTTTTTACATGGAAGTCGGCGACGTAGATCTTTGGTTGAAAGCCAGACCCATTGGCCTGTGGTGTATTCGGGATTGGGACGTCAATGTCAGTTGGATTGTTTTTCTTGACATTTTACGGCATGAAGTAGGTGGGTATGAGCCCTGTCCCAGACCTCCTCGCTGTGTTACAACCAGTCTGTGACTGAAGGTTGTTCGGTGGGTTCGCCAGACCAGGGAAACAGTGGAGGTTGGAAGCCCAGAATGCACCTGAAAGGGGTCATACCTCTGGTGGGTTTCATCAATAAATTTAGAGCATATTCTGCCCATAGCAAATACCTGCTCCAGTCTGATTGTTATCGTTGATAGTATTCAAGGTTCAAGGTTTCTTTATTTGTCACATAATAGTTATACAGGGTATAATTAGAAGTGAAATGTAATCGAATCAGGTCCGCTCAGTGGACAGTGCAAAATAATAAGAATACAAATTATATAAAGTAACATAACACAAGGGCATACATATGGTAAGAAAAGGAGAAATAAGAGTAAAATGTGCAATGAAATAAAAAAAGTGCAAAACAATAAGATGTGCAAAAACAATAAGATGTGCAAAAGACAATAAGATGTGCAAAAAGATGTGCAAAAACAACAAGATGTGCAAAAACAATAAGATGTACAAAAAAGAAAAACAGTGTACTGGGACTTAATAAATAGTAATGTGAATAAGAGGGATGCAGACGGGTTGTTCATGGTAATGTACATAGAGCAGCAATGATGAGAATGTGATGATATTTACAGTTAACAATGGGTCTTGTGAGTGTTTATGAAACAGAGTTTGTGTTTAGGAGCCTGATGGCCTGAGGGAAGAAGCTCTTCCTCAGTCTTTCAGTCTTTGCCATCATGCTCCTGAAGCGCCTGCCAGATGGCAGTAAACAGAAAAGATGGTTACCGGGGTGAGTAGAATCTTTGAGGATTTTAGCAGCTCTGCTTCTGCAGCGTTTGAGGTAGATGTGCTGCAGAGAGGGGAGAGCAGACCCTGAGATGCGCTCAGCTAAGCGCACGACTCTCTGGAGAGCTTTGCAGTCCTGGTTTGTGGCATTATTATACCACACTGAGATGCACTGAGTCAGAACACTTTCTATGGCCCCTGAATAGAAAGTTTTCAGGATAGCTGGTGAGACCCTGAATTTCCTCAGCTGTCACAGATGGTACAGTCTTTGCCTGGCTTTCTTAACCTGTGTTTGAATGTGTGTAGTCCAAGTCAGGTCCTCGGAGATGTTTACACCGAGGTACTTGAAGCTACTCACCCTCTCCACAGGGGTCCCACTGATCATAAGAGGAGTGTAGGGCTGCTGCTGTCTCTTCCTGAAGTCCACGATCAGCTCCTTAGTTTTGCTCACGTTCAGAGAGAGACAGTTGTCCTGGCACCATGATGTAAGTCTCTCCACCTCATCCAAGTATGCGGCCTCGTCATCGTTGTTGATGAGGCCCAGAACCACAGTATCATCCGCAAATTTGACAATAGAGGTGGAGCTGTGTGAGGACACGCAGTCGTGGGTGTATAGAGAGTATAGCAGGGGGCTCAGGACACAGCCCTGTGGGGCTCCTATGTTCAGGGTGATGGAGTTGGAGGTGAACTGGCCGACTTTCACCACTTGTGGTCTGGCGGTGAGGAAATCTTGAATCCAGTCACAAAGTGAAGTGTTTAGGCCAAGGTCTGAGAGTTTAACAGTCAGCTTGGTGGGGACTATAGTGTTGAAAGCTGAGCTGTAGTCTATGAATAGCAGCCTGACATAGTTGCCATTTTTGCTGTCGATGTGAGTGAGGGAGGAGTGCAGTACCTGGGAGATGGCATCATCAGTAGACCTATTTGGCCAATAGGCAAACTGAAGAGGGTCCAAGGTAGCAGGGATGGAGGAGCAAATGTGTTTCTTTAAAGTCTCTCAAAACCTTCATGACCGTCGATGTGAGGGCAACTGGACGATAGTCATTCAGGCAAGAGGGTTTACTGTTCTTAGGCACAGGGATTATGACAGATTTTTTAAAGGAGGTGGGAACAACAGAGGTAGCAAGGGACTCATTAAATATGGAAGTAAACAAACCAGCAAGCTGATCAGCACAGGACCTCAGAACGCGGCCAGTAATCCCATCAGGTCCTGCTGCTTTCCTGACGCTTCACTCTCTTTAGTTCCCTCCGACGTCATCCTCTGAAAAGGTGATTACATGATCATTGCTGCTCTGTCTGCAGCTTCCTGACGGGCTGTTCGGCAGATTTGCGCCGCCATTGCAGTCAAAGCGACCGTAGAAGGTGTTTAGCTCTTCGGCCAGCAGCGGATCTGCTCTCACCTCTGCGGGGATTTATTTCAGAGGACCAGATGGTCTTCAGTCCCTGCCACATGCGTCGAGAGTCATTGAGCTGGAAATGTGACTCAATTTTCTCACTGTACCGGCGCTTAGCGGCTCAGACAGCACGCCGGAGAGCGTAGCACGATGTTTTGTACTCGCTCATGTTTCCTGACAACAGACCGGCATTGTATGCGGCAGTGCGATGGTTAACCGCATCACGGATTGATCTGTCCACCCACGGTTTCTGATTAGTAAATGTCCTTATTGTTACCGTTTCAGTGGCTTGCTCGGTTAGCGTGTTTACGAAGCTTACTGCTACATCCGTGGAATTCGCTGGCGTCAGATGAACTTCGCCGAACATGTCCCAGTCGGCGTCATCAAGAGACGCCTGTAGCATAGCTTGGGGAGTGGGGACCAACGTCACTTACCTCTCCACCGGCGGTTCGCGGCGATCCTTTGTTTGTATTCGGCGTGAGAAAGATGGCGACATGATCTGATTTGCCAAAAGCCGGCAGTGAGTGGGCTTTGTAGGCGTTATTGAGCGGAGTGTAGCAGTGATCCAGTGTATTCAGTCCTCTGGTTGGACAGGATATGTGTTGATGAAAGTTCGGCAGGACTTTCTTGAGGTTGGCCTTGTTAAAGTCCCCAGTGATGATACAAGCGTCGGGATGTTTGTTGACATATCCGCTGATTTCATCATGGAGATTGGACAAAGCTAGTGTCTGCTTGTGGAGGAATATAAACGGCAGACACGAGGATCGATGTAAATTCGGGGCAGATAGAAGGCGGCAGATAATGGAGAGATGCTCCAGATGAGGCGAACAGGACGCGACAGAATGGAGATATTCCTGGGGTCACACCATTTCTTGTTAATAAAGAAACACACTCCACCACCTTTGTTTTTTCCGGCCTCGGCTGTTCTGTCCATCCGTAAAACAGAGAAGTTATCAGACGACGTTACAGCGGTGTCCGGGGCCGAGGGCGTGAGCCACGTTTCAGTCAAACAAAAGATGTTGCAGTCTCTAATGTCTCGTTGGAAACTAATCCTGGCTCTAAGATCGTCCATCTTATTCTCCAAGGATCGGACATTAGCGAGCAGAATACTTGGTAGAGGAGGGCTGTAAGCCCTATTCCTCAGTCTGTTGCGTATTCCAGCACGTCTCCCGTGGTGTTTCCTTCGCCTCCTGCGGTTATTCAGGTGGTCATTGTTCAACTCGGTGCTCCGAAGTATCTCCAATGGCCACGCTGGGTCCTTGGATAAAGTATCCTTAATCAGGTTAGTGTAGCGTTGTCCAATGTCCAAAAGTGTTCTTCTGTCGTACATAATCATTGCAGACGATACACGTATCAAAAGAGAAGTAAAAAATTAAAAATAGGTAAAGAAACACACATAAAAGCACAATTCTGAGCGGAGCTAATTCACAGGCGACTGAACTCAGCAGCGCCACCGGAAGTGCATGGTCTGAGGAATCCTACCACCTCCTGATTCAAGCGCTCAGTTTGCCCATTGGATTGGGGATGATAGCAAGATGTGAGGCTGATGTTAACATTGAGATGCTTGAAAAAGACGGACCATACCCTAGAAGTGAACTGGGGACCGCGATCAGATACAATGTCTTTGGGTAGTCCGTAGAAATGGAACACACAATTGCAGACCAGTTCAGCGGTTTCGAAGGATGTGGGAAGTTTAGGTAGTGTAAGTGGGTTGAGTAAACTGGCTGGAAGCTGTGGAGGGGATTTGGATGTGCTGCATGTGATACAGTTCTGGATATACTTGGTCGGCAATGTTGACCACCAAAATCGGTTCCTGAGCAGATTTTCAGTGGCGGTGATTCCAGGATGACCTGAGCATTACGTGTACTTTGGATAGTAGTCGTGGTCAAATGGATTCAGGGACATAGGTTAGGTTAGCAGGATACTCAGGAGGGGGTGGATTTTGAAGATTCAGGTGTTCGATCTCAGTCATGATGTCACTCTGTTCTGGGGCTAAGAGCAGTTTTTCAGGAATTATAGTATCGCTGGAGATGGGTTGGACCGTTTCCTCTTCCTCAGTTTGGTGGAGAGAGCGTCAGCCTTTGTGTTCTTGGTGCCTGGTCAGTATGTTACTGTGAACCGAAACCTTGTAAAGAACTATTACCATCTGGCCTGTTGGGGATTTAAATGCTTAGCTGAGCGTAAATACTCCTGATTCTTATGATCCGTGAGAACAAGGAATGGGTGAGTAGCTCCCTCCAGCCAATGACGCCATTCTTCAAGCTCTAATTTCATGGCAAGTAGTTCACGGTTGCCCACGTCATAATTCCGTTCCGCAGCTGTTAGTTTGCGGGAGAAAAAGGCGCACAGATACATCTTCGCTGGTGACCCATACCGTTGAGACAGTATTGCACCTACCCCCGTGTTTGAAGCGTCGACCTCCACGATGAACTCAAGTTCAGGGTCAGGGTCTCGAAGGATGGGTGCGGAAGTGAACAGAGTCTTGAGTTCATTGGATGCTTTATGTGACTCTGGTGACTAAGTCAATCAGAAACAAATGGCTAATACACTATTAACATTCTAGTAACTACAATTAACAAACAAGAAACTCTTATTAACAATTTAGCAAGGAATAGTGCTTAGTTAAAACTGGTAGTTCACTATTAGCTAATCAATAACTACATTGTTTTAATATACTGTATACATTTAATATTTCCAGCACTGTAAAAAAAACCAGCAAATAGCTTAATGTATAAAAACCAACCAAGCTGTCAAAATAACCCAGCATGTGTTCTGTCCATTTTTTTAACAAATTTTTACCAGCACATAGAACATATAAATAGTTTTTAACCCAGCATTTGCTGTGTGCTACTTTCAGTTTTCAGTTAAGTGGCAAAGTACTGGCTGTGTGTATTTTGCACATCACTTCTCCCCTTCCTTGCTCCTAATCTATGTCTGGAGACTAGATAGCACCATTACCAAGGGTATGGCATCTATATTCTATCATCAAACATTCCTTACCTTCTAGCTCAGGACTGATTATTGGTAGTAAGTGAAGATATATATATATATTTGAAATATAAACTTCTGAAGAGTATTTATTCTGCAAAATTCTTCCAAAAGCCATGTATTCCTGAGTGAGGGGCAAGAGCTGAGAGTAGCACGGAAAAAGCAGAAACTTTCTAGATTACACAACAATGAAATATTTTTTTTTTTTTAGCCCCAGTGTTTCCTGTGATCACTGTCAGGTCATGTCCTTTCTATGTTTGTTGCATGTTTGGTAATTTAATTTAACATATTGCAATGCTTATTACAAAACAGTTCTATATGATTGTTATCTATATAAACAATATTTATAGAAATCAATACTTAGTGATTAATTGATAAACTTTTATGATCAGTTAGATTCAGTTATAATGATTAAATGTTTAACTGAATGAGAACAGATTTAAAAGGTTAAATTCAAAGTTTTAAAAGCAAATTAAAAGGTTACAATGTTTTAGGGTAAAATATTTAGCAAAATTGCAACAATATTTCACGGTTGCAAAATTGAACCATTAATATAATTAAGTATTTAAGCTTCGACTTTCTTGCAGGCTAAAAGGGAGGCTGTTGTCAAACATTGTCTGAGAATGGAGACATCAATTGCAGTGAGGTAGGGATTAAAGATAGACTCGTACCAAGCAATGATGTGAGATAGACTGTGGACTGATTGGTTGACTTTGTGAATGTTTATAATGCTGAAAGAGTGATTTTTGCTTGTTTCTTACAAATTAATAATTACAAAGTGAACTTGTTGACTAGAACCATAAAATCTGAGCATATCACACCAGTCCTCAGGTCCTTAAACTGGTTTTGAGTTACATTTAGGATTGATTTTAAAGTACTTTTACTCGTTTATAAGTCACTCAATGGCCTAGGATCTAAATACATTGCAGATATGCTCACTGAATATAAACCTAACAAACCACTCAGATCAGTAGGATCGAGTCAGTTAGAAATACCAAGGGTTCACACAAAACAAGGTGAGTCGCAGTTGGAATCAGCTTTCAGAAGAGATCAGATGTGCTAAAATATTAGCCACATTTAAATCCAGACTCAAAACTCATCTGTTTAGCTGTGCATTTGTTGAATGAGCACTCTTCTACGTCTGAACTGATTGCACTATGTATAATCACTTTCTCTATTCTTAATTGTTTTGAATTCATTTAAATCAATTTGTATATCATTTTGTTTTTATTGTTGTGATTTTTTTTGTCATAGTTTTTTTATTCCTTGTTTTTATTATTATTTGTAATGTCTATTTCACTTAATTTAATGTAAAGCACTTTGAATTACCACTGTGTATGAAATGTGCTATAGAAATAAACTTGCCTTGTCTTGCCTTGCCTTACTGATTACAAGTCCCTGCTTCAAACACGGTTGTCACAGAGGCTTACACAGAACCCCCTTAAATGCATATTGAGAGATCTATAATGCCTCATTTAACCTTTACAAAGACTTTATACAAATACAAATGCTAAATTGCAGTCTTTTGTGTGAAAAACATCAAAAACAGTTACCCATATTTAATTGCTTTAAACATCTGTTGTAAATGTGTAAGAGTCTGTCATCTTGCTGTGTTCATGAGTTCAATTAATTCGCTCTCTTTTTCAATCTCTATCCTTTCCTCTCCATCCTATTGTGACTAAAGGAGGGGTGAAATTATATTTCACTATACAATATAATCTCCATTGAGCCATTAATGGCCTGAATTGACACAGGTACTTCTCAGGCTGCTGTTTAGTCACCTTTTGTGCAATAACAATCATGAATAGTCATTCACAAAAACACAATCTGTCATCACACAATCTTCATCTTACAGAAACGGATCTATACAGACAAGGTTGAAAAAGGTTATTTTAGAAAATAAAAATGTATAGCAATTTGATCTGTCAAATAAGATGAAGAAGAAAAAATTACAAAGAGAGAATTTGGGTCAATAAGGTGGTGGGGTGTGAAATGTGTTTGAGTGTGTGTGTGTGTGTGTGTGTGTGTGTGTGTGCGTGCGTGCGTGCGTGCGTGCGTGCGTGTGTGTGTGTGCATTTTTCGGTCTGGTCACATGCAAAAATAAATGAACCGTAAATTAGTATTAAACCTATATTATCTTGGTGTTGATTAATACTGACATTTCACACAATCATCTACCATTCTATTGCACCCTGAGATAACTCAAGCAGACACATACAAAACAAGTAATCAACAGTCTACTGATTCTAAATTTCTCAGATGTGTCAATCAAACTAATGATTTTGTTTGTATGCAATTGCAGGTGTCTTCAAATTAGATAAAAATGCACAAGCCTGTGGCTTAATATGAATTTAATCATACTATTGCAATTCAATGCTACTATTTTATTTTAGTAAAATATTCAGGAACAAAATCATAGTATCAATGGACCTATAATCTGTCAGTACCTCTGAAGCAGTAACACTAATATGCCAAACCTCACCTCACTAATGTGCCAAACCTAAATTCTTTATATTGAAATTCTTCCCAGCAAGAAAGAAGCTGTTTTTATGTTTGTCTTTTGGTGAGTGTTGATTCTTTTAATTTGCCTAAAGCATAAGTGTGGAAACACTGTGACTTTTAATTTGTCTTGCTAAAATTATAGTTCACCCAAAAAGTATTCAGATATTTTTAGATTGTCAGTATATCCATTCTTTATATAAAGAATGCTTATATAAATTGCCTGTAGTTACTTCTGTGTTTGTTTTTTGTTTATTCGGAAAATTGTTATGGCTTTATTTCCTCTCCCAAATTTCTCCACAACTCATAACATTGGAATGAACATAGCAAGGTAATTCTAAGATAACAGTTTACAATCTTCAATTCACTTAATGTCTTTTGGCAGAAACCGGAGTACCCGGGATAAACCCACACTGACACAGGGAGTACATGCAAACTCCACACAGAAAGGCCTCCTGTCCCTGCCTGGGCTTGAACCAGAGACCTTCTTGCTGTGAGATAACAGTGCTAACCACCAAGCAACTATGCCGCCCCACCAAGTTTATGGTCAAGACCCACTACTACTATATGCAGAGTTGGGAAGGTTACTTTTAAAATGCATTTTATTACATGCTTTAAAATGGTAAGAAATAGATTATTCTTTTAAGAACCTTTGACTGAATGGTTCTTTGTGGAACCAAAAATGGTTCTTCTATGGCAGGGTTCCTCAAATCTTTCCCTCGAGGTCCAATCTGCTGCAGAGTTTAGCTCCAACCATGATCAAACTCACCTATCTGTGATTTTCTAATGATCTTGAAGACTCTGATTAGCATGCTCAGGTGTGTTTGATTAGGGTTAGAGCTAAACTCTACAGGAATGGTCCAGATTTGAGGACGCCTGTTCTATGGCATCGCTGTGAAGAACCTTTTAAGCATTTATTTTTAAGAGTGAATGATATAAGGATGTCATTACCTAGACAATATGTGTTGGCAAAACGAGTTACAATGAGCACATTTTTAGCAAGTAATTTGTAACAAGTTTGTAGTATTTCATTAAATTACCCAAGTCTTGTAACTTAATCTAATCTGATAATTTGGAACACTAGTATGTAACACAAAGCGTCCTCTAGACAAAAATGCCTTTCACCAAACACTGGACTTTTCCTATCCAATAGGACATCAGTTTCTTCTGAAAGAAGAAGTGTAAACTTTTTGAATTGGATAAACAGGTTAAATTGTGCTTAAATTATGCTTATTTTGTCTTCTGAAGAACAGTAATAAAGAGAAACAATGCTTTAAACAAAATAAGACAAATGTACACATCATCCTGCTCAAAAGTTTACATCCCCTTCCCTTAATGCCTCGTGTTTCCTTCTTAAGCACCAGAAAATGTCTTCTTCTGAAATGAGTCCCTCAATTATGAGTCCCTAAATATGGATCTCAAAATCATACAATTATTGTTGGAAAGGGGTCAGATATGTAGAAGACGATAGAGAACCTGAGAATGTGTGCAGGACCTGGAGGATTTTCCTAAAGAACAGCAGGCAGTTTAACTGTTAAGGACATACAAGGGACTCACAGACAACAGTCACAAAACATGAAAACAATCATGGATTATTCAGGTAATAACAGACGCTTAAAATGCAAGGGTGTGTACATTTTTGAATGGGGACCAGGGGCGTAGCCACGGGTGTGCCAGGGTGTGCCGGTGCCACCCACAGTGGCAGCTGGCACACCTAAACACAGATGCAGAATTATAATTTTTTTAATCGTAATAAACATGGGCAGCGCAAAAGAGGGGCTAGCAGATGCTTCAGCACCCCAAGAAAGACCAAAAGCACCGCCATTGCACCCATAAGAAATGAAATAAAAAAACATTTTACTTATTATTACGCATTCATAACTCTGCATTGCAATATAACGTGTGATTAGCAGGCACACTTTTCGAATTGACAGCATTTTATTAAAAAATCTGGGTTCCTTGTGCCAAGAAGGCCTGTCCCGACTACAGATTTCACTAGTCACACATAAATTGATTAATATAATAAATTAGCTACTAACCATCCTTTAATATATAGGCGATAGCCTATAGCCTATCAAGCGCACGCGTCTAAAGCTTGCAACGGCAAAAGTAGGCTAATGATTATGAATGTTGGGGAAAGGCAAAATAAAACATTTTAATTATTCGTTAATAAACTAGTGATTTCTTCTCAGTCAGTGTCGGCTGAAAAGATAAAGTTGCAGAATGCGACGCTAACTTTAATATAGAAATGCACCTTTTCATTCCGACTACGTAATTAAAGATAATTTTTTTTGGTTTGTTCGTTCGTTTAATAAAGTAGCCGCTTCATTGCTGTGAGCGCTCCATTTCACGGAGACTGCATGAGACAACAGAAAGCGCATCTTGTTTCTCTATGTATTGTTTCTCTGTGTAGCCTACATAAAAGCATATACTGTATATATATGAACTTGCTGTTGAATTTTGTATTTTTGAAAGTTCAATAATAATATAAAAAAAAACTTGCCGGACGGATTCATTACCCCCCTTTGTTCCGGGACCTCACAATTTACAGATTAAGCAGTGCTTACAATATTTGTTAATTTAAAATTTAATTACAATTTTAAATTATTTTCAAAAAATAATAATAATAATAACGTAATTGAGGCATTCAAGGCCAGACCACGCCGTCTCGCCCTTTGAGCAGCTAACAGGCACCATTAAATGTACTCTGCTATGTTGTTGGCAATCCTGAAAGTAATTTACATTTTACATTTATGCATTTAGCAGACGCTTTTATCCAAAGAGACTTACAATTGCATTCAGGTTATACATTTTTATTAGTACATGTGTTCCCTGGGAATCGAACCCACAACCTTTCGCTCAGCTGACGCAATGCTCTACCACTGAGCCACACAGGAACATGAAATGTATAAAAAATATTTTACTGCTTTCTCTAATGTGTCTTGAAAGACATCTATTCAAGATTGTTTATTGCACCAAAAGTCATTTCAAAGGAACATTATATGTAGGCCCATGTACAGTTTAAGTCACCTTTGCAGGATGTGCAAAATGTTAATGATTTAAAAAAGGAGGGATTATTTAAAAGCATTTTGTTTTTATTTAGTACAGCAGCTACAGCTGTTTTTACATAATAGACTTTTACATAGCCTAGTCACTGAAGTCAATGATTATTCTTTGATAAAGTAAATGTGCTTTGCTCACTGTATAATTTGTTCGTTGTTTGAATAACCGTGGAAATGCGGTGTTATAATTAGACTTAAAATGTATTTTTATTAAACCTGTGATCATCAGGTTAAATAGGAGTTTAGTCTTATTAAAATATGTGACATAAATTGTACTTGCCTAAAAGGGGTTTATGATGTCTGTAGTTAATGATTAGGCTACAGTGAGCGCGTTTGACTAGAGCGCAGTTAAAGAGCTGTTGTAGGTTATACTGTATGTGATTGTCGGTGACCCTCTTGAGCGAGAAAGCTTCGGAAAATGGAAAAAAACTACAACAACAAAAATATAGCTGCAAGCAGCGATAACCAGGGTTCAAGAATTTTAAGGCCTAAGGTGGTATGCTTTTAGGGGCTAGGCCAACATAGCTGGATGCATAGCTGATAGTGAAACTCATCGAAAATGGACAATAGGCTCACAGAAACACACACACACACACACACACACACACACACACAAATATAAATGAAATGGTTAAACTATCATATTAATAATCATTAAGCTTGCTTACACAGATACACACACAGAATAGGTTAACAGACACATGTAGCCTACACAAAAAGGAAATGGTTAAACTAACATATTAATACCCAATAAGCATGCTTTTTTTTTTGCATTAATCTGACAATAAATGTGGCACACCCAGTTTTTCTGATGCACATCCAGAGTCTCCTTTCTGGCTACGCTCCTGATGGGGACATTTTTATAAATTCACTAATTTTGTCTTGTGGAGTATATGTAAACATATGTTATGCAAAATAGCTTATTCTGAACATTGAATAAAAAATTATTCAGAGTGTTAAACAAAAAAAGGAATTGTTATGACCATCATATTTTTTTAAACTATTACAATTTTGCATATTCTGAAAGGACTATGCAGTTTATGAGCAGAACTGTAGCTTAAGATGCTTTTGCAAAGTATCAGAGTCAGCATTGAAAATAAAAGTACAGTTTACATACATTTTTAAATGAAATAAATTACATAAAAATTCGGATGTAACTGTAATTTGATTATCAATTATTTAAAATGTAACTGTAATGAAATAATGTTACTCGTGTTTTGTATTTTAAATGCGTATCTAAGTTACATGTATTCAGTTACTCCCCAACCCTGTTTATAGGTATACAAGTTAATTTTAATAGGTGCAGCACAACAATATTCGCCAGTACATGAGTTGTAACTTAGTGCATTTTAACATTGCAATTAGGCTAAGATGTCATTTTTACACAGCCAGTGAAACCAGTCCCTGAACGCAGGCTTTCAACTGTTTTACAATATACCAATGATGGTGTCTTTTCTTTTGTGAGTCTAGCAAACCAAAGTACCAATTAAGCCGCCACGTTTCAAAAAAGGCATTTGTTGAAGAGACATGATGAGTGCATTAACAGAAAAGATTTTCAGAACATGACAGTAGATAAAAGAAGACAAAATATTAAATTCTTCCTCTTTCACTCATTTTGACTGCAGTTGAGTTTTTTTTAAATAGAGCATTCCATTTCATGGTCATGCCTTTATGTTTCTAAACTATGTAAAGTTATCTTATGTTCCCTATCTGAGTCATATTTGACATTACGTTGACTGATGTTGGGGGTCACCAATCACCTCTGAGCTTTAGAAGAAAACGGCAATGAGAACTGGTGAATGGAATTTGCATGCCAAGTCACTCCCCCATACATACGGGTATATAAGATGGCGGCGTGCATCCACTCATTCAGATTTTTGCTTAAGAGTCGATCATTGCGTGAGCACAGCTTCTCTCAAAATAAGAAAATAAGAAATTCATCAAAGCTGTAGGTGTTACTCTGGTCGAGTTCTACCTTCCCCCGTGCATTTCAGCGGAGATATCGCCCTGTTAGAGCACAGATAAGTGCTGTGGTCTTCTCCTGGGCACACCGACTAAAAGAGCAATTTCCTACAGCACGCACGGTTGTTGAGAGTGTCTTTCGAGATTTCTTTCCGACCATGTGCTGCTGGGTGCGGTAGTCTCCTTACCTCTGACAATGGACACGATCGCTGTCTCCCGTATCTGGGTCATAAGCATGCTGAGACAGCATTTGTGGATGGCTCGTGCCCACATTGTGAGCGCATGTCCATGGCTACGTTAAGGTCGCGGCTTTCATTCATAATGAGGTTTCCCTCTGGCTCTACCCAGCCCAGTTCATCGGGTCGTAAAGACTCTGCGGCTGCGTTAGTTAGGGTGACCTTAGGGTGATCATGGTCAGGAATGCAGTGGAAGTCCGGCCCCTCTCAGTGTAGCCCCATTGAGCTCCCGGAAAATGGCGCCGGTTCATCCCGCGGCAAACCCAGTGTCTCTTTCGGGGCTCCGGAAGAGGATAAGATGTCTATCGCTGCATAAGAAGAGGTGCTATGGTCTTCGGAAGCCGAAGATTCAGCTGAGCAGCCCCCCGCCGTGGTGGTGGCTCAATCGGAGTCCGAGGCTGAGTTGATGGCCATGCTCCTCCGGGCGGCCAAGAGCATAGGGCTGGAGGTGAACTCTTCACCTGAAGAGTTCTGCTCCCAGAAGCTCGTCTCTACTTCGGGACCCTACGCTTCCCGGGTTGAGCCACCTTTCTTCCCACAGCTTCCCCACTACGGGTACCATCAGTAACCGCTCCGTTGATACCACTTGTACAGACGCTGGGGGCGTAGTTAGTGGAGATCTGCGAGTCTTGAACCAGTCTCTGCATAGGCTTCCTTTCAAGATGCTGACGCAGAAGCAATTTCTTTCTTACATTCGACACCAGGATTGGTTTGCAGCTGTCGATCAGAAGGATGCGTATTTTCATGTCTCGATTCTGCCTTGACCGAGATCGTTTCTTTGGTTTGCCTTTGAGGGCCAAGCATATCAGTAAAAAGTCCTCCCCTTCAGGCTGTCCCTGTCTCCCCCACGTTTTTACGAAACTGGCGGAGGGTGCCCTGTCCCTGATTTTGGGATCCTCAACTATCTCGATGACTTACTCACTCGCGAGATCTGGTGTGCGTGCACAGGCATCTGGTGCTTCAGCACCTCAGCCATCTGGGTCTTTGGGTCAACTGAGAGAAGAGTAAGCTCTCCCCTGTGCAGAGCATCTCTTTTCTCGGTATGGAGCTGGATTTGGTCAAGATGACAGCACGTCTCACGAATGAGCATGTGCAATCAGTGCTGAACTGCCTGAATTTGTTCAGGGGGCAAGACAGAAGTCCCTCTTAAACTATTTCAGAGGCTCCTGGGGCATATGGCATATGGCATTTTGGGCATGGTACTGTGGCACTCTTCGGATCGTCATTACCCCAGGTTGTTGCTGCCTCTTCAGTCCTTGGTTAGACCATGCAGTTCAATGAGCAGGAGTGCAGTCAGTTTTTGCCATAGTCTGATTCCACCGTGTTCCCCTTGATTCCTTCCTTCATCAAGTTTTTCACATGGCCTTACATTCTGTCATTGTGCTCTGCCCAATGGTTGCTGGTGAAAACACTGGCAACCCTGGTGGGCCTGCTTATCTGGCTTGCAGGGTGTTGGGAAGGTTACGATTTGAGATACATTAGTTCTGAGATGCTTACCTGTCAGCATTTGCAACATTCAGTAGTCTACATAACATGCATAACAAAAATAAAGTGCCCTTTGCATTCAAAATACATTAATAACAAGAGCAAAAGTGGTAAAACAATTTATTTAAGTGTCTGCAATAGAGGTCGACTGATAAGGGTTTTTCTCTGGCCAATGCTGATATTTAGAATTCAGGGCAGCCGATGGCCGATATTAGATGCTGATTTTTTTGGGTTGATATGTTTGGCCGATATTCTTTTTCCCCTTTCACTCATAAAAGAGAGTTTGGGTAAATGTTTATTGCAGGCCCCAAGATGGTAATAGTAGTAGTAGCCTAATTCATAGTAATATTACATGGCTCCAACTTAAGCACCTTCTCAAAACAGTTCTGAAGCATGCTTTTTGTTTATGTTTGCAGACAGATGATAGTGTTTCCACAGACTTGCACATGCAAATTCATTATCTGCCAGCAGGAGGTGCCGTTGGAGTGGGAGATATAGTGATTTCCCGGTAACAGCTGTAATAAAAGTAATGCGCTCAAACGCTGCTTTAACAGGCATTACAGGAAAAACTAAATGAAAATGACATCGAAGCTTTTCAAGATGTTCGGTTCTTTTCAAAAATACATTTATGTAAAAACACCCATGCTGCATTTCCATTTTGAAACATGCCATGCTCAGTTTATTGAACCAAGTATAATCCTTTTGGAAAATCTATTTGTGGCGGTCAGTTTTGATATTGTGACGGGCGCCACAAATAAATCAATGAATGGGAAACACTGGACACTGCTATATGTCAAATGGCCATAATCTATGTGAAAATAATAATAATAACAATAAAATACTCATATTTGCAGTGAAATGCCACCCGATTATCAAACGTCATAAACTTACTTGATGTCATGACAACAAATGTCATGAAGGAAATGTTTAATTGCCTGCACTTTCATTTCGGACCATCTCCAAACAGACATTTAAAAACTAAACAAATGATTTACAAGCTTAACATGCGTTTATCAAAGTAGGAAATATAATTAGTGCTCTTGAATTACGAAATGGAGGCAGGTCCAGATTGAATTCCCTCCCGGTCCGAATGCGGACCGGAGTCCGGTCTTTGAGAAGCACTGATCTACACCAATCAGGCATAACATTATGGTGACCTTCCTAATATTGTTTGGTCCCTATTTTGTTGCCCAAACAGTCCTGAACCATCATGGCATGGGCTCCACTAGACTACTGAAGGTGCACTATGATATCTGGCACCAAGATGTGAGCAGCAAATCCTTTAAGTCCTGTAATTTGCAGGGTGGGGCATCCATGGATCGAACTTGTTTGTTCAGCATAACCTAAATATACTTGATTTGATTAAGATCTGGGGAATTTCGAGGCCAAATCAACACCTCAAACTCATTGTTGTGCTCCTCAAACCATTCCTGACCCATTTTAGCTTTGTGGCAGGGCACATTATTCTGCTGATGTAGACCACAGCCACCAGGGAATACCATAGATACTAACCACTGCAGACCAGGAACACCGCACAAGAGCTGCAGCGTCTAGCCTTCACTATCTGGCCATTGTCAAACTCACTCATATCCTAATGCTTGACGATTTTTACTACTTCTAACTCATCAACTTTGAGGTCAAATCGCTCACTTGCTGCCTAATATATACCACCCACCAGTAACAGGTGCTGTGATGAAGAGATAATCAGTGTTATCTCTTATCCTGTCAGTGGTCATAATGTAATGCCTGGTCGGTGTATTGTAGAATGGGTTTCATTAGTATTCATTGAGTTGAACAGCGAATGTTCATGATACAACTTATGTTTTAAGTTAATTTATTGTACTCTAAAATATATGTTACAGGTGTTTTTTTTTTTTTACAACGAGTGAACGATGGGGGTGATGCCATGGTGTCTTGTCTAAAAGAATCCTCCAGCCAATCATTCTGGAGTTTCTCAAAATAAACTGTTTATTGTTCATGCCATAACCTCCTCTGCAGCTCAGGGCAAAGAGAGGATGTTACTCCACAATATTTGTGCAATAAAATCAATAAAGAATCACAAGCCCATGGCACAGATCCCTATGGCCATCTTAAGATGAATAATGAAACTATTGTTTTCTACTTTCTACTTTGAATTAGTTTATAATTGATGTATTTTGCAACATTTAAACTGTCATTGAGCTGATCAGAATCAACACTGAACTGACTCGAACTGAATAACAACAGTACCCCTCGGTTTCACAGACAAGGCTTAAGGCTAGTTCCAGACTAAAATGCATGTTTGAGGTGTCTCAGATTAAAACATATTTCTCTAACATATCCTAAAATATCTCAGTGCCATTGTTCTGTTTTAAGATGCACACGTAACATTTTCTTCTAATGCATTTTTATAAAAGCTGCTTAAAAATCCATATAATATTTAACTAAGGCCTAGTCCTGGCTTAAGCTAAGCCCCTTCTGTGAAACTGGACCTGTTAGCAGTAGAGTTGCTTATAACTGAGCTTAACTTTTTTCATAATTAATTAACTTTACACAGTCCTTGAACTGAACTTAACCAACACTGAACAGACTGGAGTTGAATAATGACACTGTTATCTTTCCACAGCTGCTTTACAGCAAAATTAGGATTTGTCAGATTTTTGAAGTTTGCATTATTTATCTGGATGAGCCGTATCAAAAGATAGCCTGTTCAGTCTGCCCTGTTTTAGCAGAGTTACATTGCTTTTCTGCATGTCAGCTCAATGAGAGCCTGTTCAGCACTTATTTTACCTCAACCTCCTCTACAACAGAGAGGAAATATCATGTGTTTGTGTGCAATGACTGTTCCACAATATCTATATGCAGTAAATAAAGTCAATAAAGAATCATACTGCTGTGATAGCAGGGAAAAAATGTGTACATGACAGCTGTTGGTGAGTAAGGGAATGATCCTTTTTTCTGCTTACACAACATAAGTCAACCTCATCGATTTATGCAGAAGTGTGGGAAGTACTCAGAGTCATTTAAGCGTGAGTCTTCAAAAAATCTAATTCAAATCCACATTCCAATTTGCTTTCAAGCATGCTTCAGTGGCGTTATATCATCTACCATTCATCAAAAAGATGCGCCAATGTTACGGGCAGAAATAGAGAGCCTTTAACGAACCACACTCTGGAAATTGTTCCAGCAGCAGATCGTGACTTTTACAGCTGTTATTTTCTTCTGCCAAAAAAATACACTGGGACGCTGGCCCTATTCTATATCAAAGACAACTGAAACATGCTCTGGTGAAGCAGCTTTTCAAAATAATTACCTATTATTCTGATATATTCACACATTCGTCTGAAAGGCTGATTTATTTCAGTGGGTCTGAAATATATTTATTTTCATTCCCAGATAGTCCCTCATCACATAGTCCCTCATCACAGACAGTTATTGATGTTTGCATTCGAAGGAACAGCATGACAAGTTACTGTCCTCCTGTCTGGCACTCTCCCTGCTGAGAGTGGGTGGAAATCTCGATGATTGGCTATTGCAGAGCTTGGGGTTCATAGTCAATTTGACAAAGAGCGTTCTCTTTCCAAGTTGTGGTTGTTTTCATTCAGGTGGTTGTGCCAATAGCTCTTCGAGATACTGTGTTACATATGGAATATGGAGACTTTGTGGGGGATTTTGGGGTCAACAAAACTTACAACAATCTGTTGCATTATTTTTATTGGCCTTGAATACAAAAAAAGACGTTATGAAGTTTATTAACCCTGTCCAACTTGTCAGCTCACAGGAAAGCCAAAACCTAAAATAAGCACTGTTCTATCCAATACCAGTGATTGATTCACCATTTCAGCATCTGATAATATATTGTGTGTGTCCATCACCCTCTTCTAAATCAGGAAGTGCATATCTTCTTACCGTAATGTGCCAGAATACAAGGAGGCCATTCAGGAAGCCATGGCCGATGGGACTTCGTGGCCTTGTCCAAGGTCCCAGGCTCGGCCACGGACACATGCTGCTCTGGAGGAATGGGCTCTGGAGTGAGGATAGGAGCCGAGAACTCTGGGGGTAGTGCCATATCCATGAGCGCTGAGAGGCACACTGGAGCAAACTCTGGGGCTGGAGCCGACACTGGAGCAAACTCTGGGGCAGGAGCTGATTCAGAGGCGAGGATGAGGGCTGCTAGCAGTCTTTTCCTTCTCATCCTCCTCTGTCAGTTGGGGGTGAACAAAACAGCCGGCGGGCTAGACATTGCGGCGGCCGGCGGGCTTGACTGGGGAACGGCTGATGGGCTTGAAGACAGGCTGGTTCTGGATCGGGGATGGACACCCTCCAGACCCCGGAGGATCCCTTCCCTCCAGCTCAGTTCTGTGATGTCTGGGAGGTTCATGCGGCGATGGTAATTGGCCCCGAACCTGAACAGAGAATTCAGTGTCGCATCATCAAGAGCCGTATGCATGACAAGCCCGCAGAACTTCCATGCATACTCCACCAGCGGGAAATCTCGGCGGGCCAGGGCGGTTTCCATAGCCGCGGAGGGGAAACAAACAGGATAACAAAAGACTTTTCAAAAACCGAAAACAAACACAGAGAGAGGGGCGCCGCTTGCACTTTTGTTTGGGTCCACTGTTCTGTCAAGATCTGCTATTACTGTGTCGGATACGAGGAGCGCGGAGACGAAGGAGATACAGAAACAATCTTTATTAATCCACACTGGGAAACACAGGGAAGCCAGGAGACACACACGTAGCACAGGGATGTTTAGACGTATAACAATGGACAAAGGAAACTAACCAGAACGCTCTTTAAATACACTACACACAAGTACAAAACGAGACTGATTAACAATAAACACCTGGAATCAAATCAACACAAATGGAAACAGCAATGGGAAGAACCAAATATGGGCATGGAGGGAGAAAACTAGATCAGGGGGATCACGCAGAGACAGAAAACAAACTCAAAACATACTGAACATGTGACAAACCCTCCTGCCAATGATTGTGGACAACAGAAATGCCATACGCTGTGAAAGTGATTCTGGACCCTTGGTGCAGTTGTGTTCATGGTCATGGTCAATATCTTGTGGATTGGCTAGGATATGGTTCAGGAAAAAGATCTTGTGTGCCCCAGAGATGTTATCCTTAATGCGGGGGTTGGTACTGTCAACAGGCTCCACGGTCAATTAAAAGAATGAAACTGTGACGAATGGCTCATTTCTACCGAGCGGTATGGGTCAGTATAATACAATACGGTACGGTTCAAGACCGAACACCCTGATTCAGCTTGTGTTTCCACCACCAACAGCACCCTTACTTGATAGGTGTGGTGTATGCCGGAAAGTAGCGATCGACACTAAGGCATTAAAAAAAATTATCACAAATCTGCCTCTTTTATGTCAGTTTTAATTAACAATAATAGCCATTATAAAAGTATAAGTATGAAGCATAAGAGGCTTATATGAGAAGAAATAAAGATAAAAGCAAACTCAGTCAAATTTAGTCAAATCTATGCTACAAAGTCAGCACTGTGCTGCGGTAAACTTCAAAATAAATATATATAAAGTTAAACATAACTTTGTGCTCAGCCAAAACTTTATGACCAGGAACAAATAATAGATTCATGAGACTACGAATGCCTGTAAAATATACCCAAAATTAATTGTATATGTTTAATCACTACAGAGACATCAAAGCCAGCGGCAAATGTCGGAAGAACTAACTGAGCTAAGGCTGCTCTAGGCACCCGGTGCACTGAGCACCCGGTGATCGGCTGGAGCTCCGAAATCGGCATAGCAAATTTTACAAATAGGCGCTATCTATATAAATAAAACGCAGATTTGAGTTATAAACAACAATATTATCGCCTGAAAAACCCTTAAAACTACATTACAGGACAGACTAACAGTAATATTAAGAAAATTACATGGAATTTTGGGCAATGACGTTTCACAAGTCCACAAGAACAGACAAGAATGCATATTGAGGAACGGCTATTGTCTGTGTGAAAATATAAAATACGCGGTTATATTTTTTTGTGTTTGCACACTCTGATGTAAATAAGCCCAACACTCATGGACAGCAGAGCAGAATGAGGAGAAGCTTTATCCCCGTATCACGCAAAAAAATTATGATTCTAGTCTAGTCAGTGAGTTTAGCTCCACCCCTCTGGTACCCTTTGTTGTGCTAGGTACCCTAACGAAAGCATACCAAAAAAGTGGTATGATACGGTTCGCTATTTTGGTACTATTGAACAGTTCTGACAATGGAAACATAATTGCGTTCCGTACCATACTGTACTGAACCGTACCGCTCGGTGGAAACGAGCCATAAAACTATTAGATTTTTTTTGTAACAATAAGGCATGAGTTAGCAAAGTATTTGGATGACAAAAAAAGAGCATTTTGTTGTGGTGACCTTTTTACTAATTCAAACACTGAGAGTAAGGTAAAATGGTCAGCTGTTATTAGAATATTTTGCTAATACAGGGGACTGTGTTCTATAACCATGGGCATAGCTATATTTATGGGCCCCCTAAACAGCATATTGACTCCCCATATTTGTCCCCTCGGTAGAAATCACATACGTGCCCCCCACGTTAGGACCTTGGAATAGTATACCTCACCACACACACACTCCATTATGGCACCCCTATCTATAACCAATTAATTGGTAACCAGAGTTACTAGGTAGGGCTTACAGTTGTGCCCATAAAATAAATAATCATCCTCTCGAGATTGAGGATACTTTTAAATATCTTGGTATGGAAACGTTAACAGTAAACAGAATAATACCCAGTCATGAGTTAATAATATAGCTTGCAAAACCATTGACAGGCCACATAGAAATCTAGGGGGAGTGTAAATCTTAATATGGGTTGGAAAAGCATAATGTATTCAAAAGATACTACTCATGCCATGTATGATCAGTTTGTTCTACTGCCTTCTGGAAGATTTTTTTATTTTTTATTTATTTATGTCACAACGAGGAATGTAAGGATCCAAACGCAAAAGGATTAATCAACACAGTCTTTAATGAAGGAGCAAAAAACAAGGCAGTCTGTCATGCGTAGACACAGAACTGAAAAATCACAAAACAAAACTTGTAGACGATCTGATCCAAGGGACTTCAGTCTAGGGAGACTACGTGGAACCGGACTCACTGGAAGCGGCAGCAGGACACCGAGAAAACCAGAAACTCTCAGCAACTCCAGGCGAGACGAGACGAGACAAGACAAGGTACGAATTCTTAAGTCTACGATAAGCAAGAGATCACATTCAATGCATTCATACAATAATCAGACAGAGAGCCGCAAGCACAGCAGCTGTAAATAGAGGGAATGATTAGATGAGTGAGAACAGGTGTCAATGCAAAGCAGCGCGAACGCTGATTGAAATGACAAACAGGTGGGGGAGAGAGAGAGGTGCTTGTGTCTGTATGCATGTGTGTGTGTGTGTGTGTGTGTGTGTGTGTGTGTGTGTGTGTGTGTGTGTGTGTGTGTGTGTGTGTGTGTGTGCGTACAACAGAGTGTGAGAGAGAGAGAGAGAGAAAAAGAAGCAAACCCAGATCATGACAATTTAACCTTTATTTAACCAGAAGAGACTCTCTGAGATTAAAAATCTCTTTTGCAGGAGTGTTCTGGCCAAAAGGGACAGCAATACATCAGTTTCATCACAAGATATTACAACACAGACAGACTAGAGACACTTAAAAACAGTTACATGTCATTGAGTCAATTTCCATTTGCCGAATAACTCTTTTGAAAAGATCCAAAGACATCAAACTTTGTAATTTCAAATTCGATTGCAGATGATTCCAGTCAGACGGAGCTGCATATATATAAGCCTTTTTTCCTAATTCAGATCGGACAAAAGGAACAGAGAGAGTATAATAGTTTTGTGAGCGAAGGAAGTATTTCTCAACAGCTTTCTGTTTTATAAGACAGCAGAGATATGAGGGCAACATCCTCGAATACATATCAAGATGATATGTAATGCCTAGTGCGCATGAGATTATTTATAATAGATCATTTTTACATACTGCTTCTCTCTGTATGTGCACTCTAAAAATTGCTGGGTTCAGGCTTTTGCTTCATTTTATTGGGTTGTTTTTAATATTTTTATTTAAATTCTGGGTTATTTTTTTTAACCCAAATGCTGGGTTCAGCATGTTGGGTCTTTTATAGTCTTTTATTTGTTTATAATTTTACTCAGGTGCTGGGTAATTTTAATGCTGGGTTATTTTTTTCTACATAACCGCTGGGTTGACCCTGTCTCCGGCTAAACTTCTCAACAATGCAGCTGCTGTTAGTACGGGGGTTTTAAATCCAAAGGATTTGGTGCACTATTTCTGGGAAATAAAGATTTGTATAAATTTTATTTCATTTACACATTTTAAATGTGGTGTAAATTATATTATTTTATGCAACGCAACATAAGGACGAGATGTTAGCTGCATCCGTGGCTGTTATCGTTTCGTGCTGGAAACACCTTTGCCTTGCATAACATTTATTTTATTTTTTTTGCTATAATTCTGAGTGTAATTTAATTTGATGTTAAAATATGTTCTCAGATTTCATTAATCTATTTTGAGTGGTGAATGGAGCTCAAGCGTATTTCAATGCAGACCACGGTGTGACTGCAGTATCAGATGACGCTCAGCTGATTGTAACTCCTCCCAATTAAAATTAATAAAATATAAGTTATTCCATGCTCACACTCCATAGTCTGCTGCACAGACATGCGATTAGTCAGCATTGAGTTCTGTCGCAAAGATGTGTGCTAAAACAGTTTTAGTCTGTTGCACAGATAAATGAGTCAGTTCAGTTCTGTCGCACAGACACTCACTTTTACACTGAAGACAGCTTCAAAATGCTAATCCGTTGCACAGATAATCACTTAACAGTCTTCTAGTTCATCACAAACACTCACTCAGGACAGCTTTCAAATGAATTGATGTTGACCATACAGTTATAGCTTCAAATTCCGGTCGTAAACACACGCTTTACAGCATCGACCAGTATAACGTTAAGCGGTTTAATTAGGAACTCAATAACAATTCAGTCGAGATCAGACCTCCCTGTATTGAAGAATTGTACATCATTAAGAAGATAAGCATCCTCAACAGATGTGGATATACAGGTGCATCTCAATAAATTAGAATATTGTGGAAAAGTTCATTTATTTCAGTAATTCAACTCAAATTGTGAAACTCGTGTATTAAATAAATGCAATGCAAACAGACTGCAGTAGTTTAAGTCTTTGGTTCTTTTAATTGTGATGATTTTGGATCACATTAAACAAAAACCCACCAATTCACTATCTCAGCAAATTAGAATACTTAAGAATACATAAGATCATAAGACCAAAAAAACATTTTTAGTGAATTGTTGGCCCTATGGAAAGTATGTTCATATACTGTATATGTACACCATACTTGGTAGGGGCTCCTTTTGCTTTAATTACTGCCTCAATTCAGCGTGGCATGGAGGTGATCAGTTTGTGGCACTGCTGAGTTGGTTATGAAGCCCAGGTTTCTTTGGCAGTGGGCTTCAGTTCATCTGCATTTTTTGGTCTCTTGATTCTCATTTTCCACTTGACAATACCCCATAGATATTCTATGGGGTTCAGGTCTGGTGAGTTTGCTGGCAAGTCAAGCACACCAACACCATGGTCATTTAACCATCTTTTGGTGCTTTAGGCAGTGTGGGCAGGTGCCAAATCCTGCTGGAAAATGAAATCAGCATCTTTAAAAAGCTGGTCAGCAGAAGGAAGCATGAAGTGCTCCAAAATGTATTTTTAAACGGGTGCAGTGACGTTGGTTTTCAAAAAACACAATGGACCAACACCAGCGGATAACATTGCACCCCAAATCATCACAGACTGTGGAAACTTAACACTGGGTTTAAAGCAACTTGGGCTATGAGCTTCTCCACCCTTCCTCCAGACTCTAGGACCTTGGTTTCCAAATGAAATACAAAACTTGCTCTCATCTGAAAAGAGGACTTTGTACCATTGGGCAACAGTCAAGTTCTTCTTCTCCTTAGCCCAGTTAAGACGCCTCTGACGACAACTGTAGCCAAATTCCTTGACACGTCTGTGTGTGGTGGCTCTTGATGCCTTGACCCCAGCCTCAGTCCATTCCTTGTGAAGTTCACCCAACTTCTTGAATCGATTTTGCTTGACAATCCTCATAAGCAAGGGCGTAACCATGGTATAGATATTGGGGGGGTCCAAATGTGAGCCCTTCCCCAGATATATATTTTTTAAGTGCATTTCCCACAATTCACAATTTTCATATATTGATAAAGTATATCATATTGGTATATTGCTCTCTGTGCTGCCTGCATTATGACCATATACCTTTATTGTTCTTGAAGAATAATGACTGACCTAAATGGTCATTTAAATTTGTATATTGTGCTCTTATTACTAGTTTACTGATGACGTGGTTAAAAATAATGTTATTATGTTGTTTAGAGGCTCATATTGCAATGCTTTACCTGTTTGTCTCCCTCCATCATGTCTGTCACTCTCCCGCTCTCTGTGCTGCCTGCATTATGACCAGATACTGTTATTGTACTAGAAGAACAATGACTGACCCTAATGATCATTTTAATTTGATGCATTGAATATTCTGTTTTTATTGGTGCGAGTGTTATTTGCTTTGACTTTACCAAGCCTGTTAAGTGCCAAGTGAATTTTAAAAACATCAGTCAATATCTATCTCTCTCTCACACACACACACTGTGGTATTATAGAATAATAGTGTGAGGAATGCTTTTATTTTGAAGGGGAAAAAAGGAACACTGGTCGCTTGCTGCTGTACCTGGTGGTTGTAAAATAAAGACAAGCTCCGAATCGGTTGTACGAACCTCTTTTATAATAACTTGACATGGTGACAGAAGTGGAATAACTTGTAAGCGGAGAAGAAAAAAAGGAAAAACAAAGCGTATCATTTTGGTGGAGGGATAGGAGACGAGCCGGCAGATATGGCGCAACCCACACCAACTGCTACGTTCACAATACAACCTCCAGAGCCATTTGATTTTTCCAAGCCTCAAGAATGGGAGCGTTGGATTAGGAGATTTGACCGCTTTCGGCTTGCAAGCAACTTAAACGCAACGTCGGAAGAAAACCAGGTAAACACGTTAGTGTATTGTATGGGCGATGAAGCCGAAGATGTGCTTAAGGGGCTAACGCTAACTGCAGATGAGAAAAAGAAGTACACGGATGTTAAGGCGGGCTTTGATGCATTTTTTGTGCCTAAAAAGAATGTCATATACGAAAGAGCCAAGTTCAATCAGCGTGTGCAACTGCCGGGAGAAACGGTGGATTCCTTTATCACTGCTCTATACGGATTAGCTGAACATTGCAATTATGGACAATTACAGAATGAGCTGATACGCGACAGGTTAGTGGTCGGGCTGAGAAACGTCTCATTGTCAGAAAAGCTACAGCTAGACAGGGACCTAACCCTTGAAACTGCTATAACAAAGACAAGGCAGTCTGAAGAAGTTAGGCGACAGCAGTGTGACTTAAGAGGAGAAAATGGCGGTGCTAGCAAGTGCTCCAATGTTGATGCTGTGCATGCTAAAAGTTACAGAAAACCCAAATTTCCTCAAAGCCTCAGCCACAAGCACAAACACCAGGCAAATATAAACCCAATGCACGGCCACAGCAAGGTTCAAAGGCCTGTTATAGATGTGGGAAAATGCCCTCACATGGAAAATCAGAATGCCCTGCTACAGATGCTGTGTGTCACAACTGTGGCAAAATGGGACATTATGGCAAAGTGTGCAGAAACAGTGCAAAATCTCTGAATGCTGTCACTACAGAAGAAGAAGGAGTTTATTCCTGGGAGCCGTGGATGCTGGAAAAGACCGTGGACAGTGCAGCTACAGGTGAGACAAAAAAAGTGTGTTTTAAAATTGACACTGGTGCTGATGTCACCGCCCTGCCAGCCGAGGTGTACTATGACATTACTGGGGGACTTGATGTGAGCGCCTGGCAGTGTCGACGCCCATTGTTTGGGCCAGGTGGCAATGTACTCTCTGTCCTAGGCGTAGCCAGAGAAACACTGCGCAGAGGCAAAAGACAGCTACAGAGGATATTTATGTTGTAAAGACCTGCACACTGCACTGCTGGGCAGGCCTGCCATAGAACAGCTTCAGCTTGTGAGCAGGGTTGACAGCATCACCATGGAATCTGTGAAACAACAGTATCCGAAGCTGTGTAGCGGCTTGGGTCTTGTTCGGAGGCCATATTCAATTAAATTAAAGCCAGAGGCTGTGCCCTTCTCTCTCCACGCACCATGCAGAATCCCTCTGCCGCTTCTGGGAAAAGTGAAGGAGGAGATAGACCGTATGGAGAAGATGGGCGTAATCACCAAGATTGAGGAGCCAACTGATTGGTGCGCCGGGATGGTGGTGGTGCCGAAAAAAGCAGGTACTGTTCGCATTTGTGTGGATTTCACAAGGATGAATGAATCAGTATGCAGAGAAAAGTTTATCCTGCCTTCTGTCGAGCACACTCTGGGCATGCTAGCTGGCGCAACAGTATTCAGCAAATTAGATGCCAATATGGGCTTTTGGCAAGTACCATTGACAAAAGAGTCTGCCAAATACACCACCTTCATCACGCCTTTTGGGCGCTACTATTTTAACCGGCTACCCTTTGGCATAGCTTCAGCCCCCGAGCACTTTCAAAGGATGATGACGACAGAAGTGACCGGTGGCCTGGAGGGGGTACTGTGTCACATGGATGACATCCTGGTCTGGGGACAGGCGCGGGACGAGCATGATATGCGGCTACATGCGGTGCTAGAGAAGGCACAAAAGGCCGGCATTACGCTCAACATGGACAAATGTGAGCTCACACGCCATACAGTCAGATTCCTGGGTCATGTGATTTCAGCAGATGGAGTGAAGCCAGATCCGGAGAAGGCGAGAGCTGTGCAAGAGATGGACGCACCCAAAATGTCAGTGAACTCAGGAGTTTTTGGGCATGGTCAATCAGCTGGGCCGCTTCTTGCCTAACCTGGCTGAAAAAGACAAAGTGCTAAGAGACCTGCTGTCCAAGAAGAACCACTGGTACTGGGGGACAGAGCAGCAGGCTGCCTTTGATCAGTTAAAAACAGAGCTGTCATCCACACCAGTGCTCGCACTATACAACCCAAACAGTGCACTAAAAATCTCTGCTGATGCCTCTTCCTTTGGCCTGGGGACAGTCCTGCTGCAGAAGAGCGATGCCAGGTGGTCACCTGTGGCATATGCGTCCAGGTCAATGACGCCAACAGAGCAACGCTATGCTCAAGTAGAGAAGGAGGCATTAGCTGCAGCGTGGGCTTGTGAAAGGTTCAGCTGTTTCATCCTGGGAAGACCATTCGAGCTGGAAACTGACCATAAGCCGTTGGTGAGTCTGCTGGGCGGAAGGCTCTGGATGACCTCCACCAAGAATCCAAAGATTTAGGATGCGACTCATGAGGTACAACTATACAGTCAATCATGTCCCTGGCAAAAGCCTGTGGACCGCTGACACCTTATCTCGTGCTCCCCTAAGAACCGCAAGAGCACACACAGATACAAGCCTACTAGAAGACACCAACATCTATGTAGACTCTGTCATCAGCAACATTCCTGTCAGTGGAGATTATCTGAGCTGCTTACGCGAGCACCTGAAGGTAGACAGCACATGCTCTGCACTGATGGAGTACTGCACAGGCGGCTGGCCTGACAAAAGTCAACTGCAGGGAGAGCTGAGACATTACTGGCCTGATAGAGCAGTGCTGACTGTGCATGATGGACTGCTGCTGCGGGGCACGAGGCTCGTCATCCCATTCGTCTTACAAGGCGATGTGCTGCAGAGACTACATGAGGGACACCTGGGGGTGACAAAGTGCAGGGGCCGGGCCAAACAGACGGTGTGGTGGCCAGGGCTCAGCAGCCAGCTGAATGACATGATACTGAAATGCAGAACCTGCATTCAAGAGAGAAAGAACGTCAAAGAGCCGCTGATGCGGAGATGCCAGTCAGGCCTTGGCAAACTTTGGGAGCTGACCTGTTCACGCTGAAAGGCAAGACCTATATACTAGTAGTAGATTATTTCTCACGGTATGTGGAAATTGCGCTGCTGTCACCCACAAGGTCCACAGATGTGGTGGTGCACCTGAAATCCATGTTTTCTCGTCATGGAATTTGTGAAGTTCTTAAAAGTGACAATGGGCCCCAGTTCTCTGGTAGCCACTTTAAAGCCTTTGCAGCAGAGTATGGCTTTGTACACATCACGAGCAGCCCCAAGTTTCCCCAGAGCAATGGGGAAGCGGAGCAGCTGTACAGACTGTGAAAACCTGCTAACAAAGGCATCAGACCCATATCTTGCATTGCTGGCCTACAGAGCAACCCCTCTACAGAACGGCTATAGCCCAGCCGAGCTGTTGATGGGCGCCGCCTCCACTACAGTTCCTGCCCTTCCAACCCTGCTGAATCCAGTTTTGCCTGACTACTACGCGCTGGAGGCCAAAGAAAGGGTGAAGAAGCGATGCAAAATCCTTCAACAAGAGACACGGCACGAGAAACCTGGAGCCACTCGTACCTGGGAGGATGTGTGGATCACCGATGCACGAGTCAGGGCACAGTGCTATCTACACACAACACCCTCGCTCTTATATCGTCCAGGTGCCTCATGGCACACTGAGGAGGAACCGGCATCACTTGGTGCCACTGCAGACCAACAGTGGGGTGAGTCGGCTGATGAGCCACCGATGGGAGAAGATGAACCAGTGACAACATCACCAGAGCCAGCTCCACGGTGACAACATCACTCAGCAGAGGGCTCCACCACAGAGACTGTGCGGACCAGGTGTGGAGAGAGGTTAGAAAGCAGAGACTTGATTGGTGATTTATTGATTTGTTTCTGAAAAAAAAAAAAAAAATAAGGAAAATAAGAGTTTAATGTGATTGTGAAATTGTTCTGCTTTACCGTTTTCATTTACCCTAAACCTGTGAGTTTAAGTTTTGAAGAACACAGCCTGCTAAAGTACTAGTCCACAGTATGGTAATGTGTAAGTTATTTATTTCTGTTTTGCATGCTTGAAACAGGGACAGATCAGGGACAGGTCTTCCAGCAAAAGGGCAGAATAAACCCCTTAAGACCTGCAGAGACAAAGGTAGTCCACCCTTTGTTCTCAAAGAAAGGGAGATGTGGTATTATAGAATAATAGTGTGAGGAATGCTTTTATTTTGAAGGGGGGAAAAAAGGAACACTGGTCGCTTGCTGCTGTACCTGGTGGTTGTAAAATAAAGACAAGCTCCGAATACGTCGTTGTACGAACCTCTTTTATAATAACTTGACACACACGACACACGGGGGGATTCGGAAAAAATAACTACACACACTGATGACCGAGTAAATGGACCCCTTTTAAAAGTTTTTCCCCCACCAGAATTAAGCTTTCGAATCCACGGCATCGGATCAGATAGGTTTCCATTCAAATCAATGTGTCAACTTAAATCCGTTCAGTCGCGGATCAGATCGTAAAAACAAACAGGCCAGGCCATCAACGAATGAATAGAGGCTTATCAATGGAGTGGGAAGTGCGGGAACTCCTTGGTCTGTGACTCCAGCAGTTCATTATTCAGCCTATTTTCAGGGTATCATGCTAGAATTTCCGTGAAATTTCCGCGGTATTTTTGACCATGGCACTACTTTTTAGGTGTCTACTTGCTTACCGTCTGAAAAAAAAGGCGAATGTCCGCCTGTTCGTCCTGCTTCTTTCTTTTAGCTAATACCTTCATTTCATTTAAGCACCAGTGACAGTCGGACTGAGCGGTTTTTTCAAACGATGCCGCAAGCCGGCGTTTACGGGCTCAACCAAGTGTACAATCGAGGGGGGGTGTTTTTCCTAAATTGAAAGTAAATCGGAAATAACAACAGATCCACTAGGCTACAACCAGGGTTCATAAAAGGAGGGCATATCATATGTCACATATTACAATATAATAGGCCTATTATTGGGGGGGACAGATTTATATTTTTTATATTCAAAGTATATGGTGGTTACGCCCATGCTCATAAGGCTGCGGTTCTCTCGATTGGTTGTGCATCTTTTTCTTCCTCACTTTTTCCTTCCACTCAACTTTCTGTGAACATGCTTGGATTTAATTTATTTAATAAAAGAGTTTCACAATTTTAGCTAAATCTCCGATTTGATACAGGAGAATATCGATAGATATATTGATATAATGATATTATATACCCATTTTAAACAACCATCTACATTTTTATTAACTCACAAATGCAACCAAAAATATATAACTTGAACATAAATCTAAAAATGCTACTATGGGCTCAGTGCTAAAAATCTTTTCTACAAATTACAAGCAACAGCAGAAAATAAATACAATAGATCAAAGTCACAATTTCAATAAACAGTGCTTTTCAGGTTTCCCAGATCAGTCGCAAATACGTTTTCAGGTATGCTACAGAAATTTAAAAAATCAAATGTAAAATAACTGCATAGTCTTCACTGTATAAATTAAATAGCCTATAAATTAATCATTTTTGATGTTGCTGTCACGGTCGTGTAGCGGGAAGGACGCGGGAGACGAGAGGTAAGGTAAATAATGGGATTTAATGAAGGAACACAAGACACACAACTACATCAACGTACATAGACGAGTTGACAGACCAAGACTCAGGGAAAACTCAGGGCTTATGAACACATAACATAATCACGGGAAACAGCATCAGGTGAGGAGCAAATCAAACACAGATGGGGATGAATTAACTAATGACAGGAAACAGGAAGGACCATATAAGGGTGTGGAAACACAAGGAAAAGGAAGACAAAGTCTGACATTACCCCCCCCCCCCTTCCAAAAGGCGCGTTTTTTGGAAGGGGGGCTCAGGCGGCCACGGCGGATCCGGGGACTCAGGCGGCCATGGCGGAGCAGGGTGCTCGGGCGGCCATGGCGGAGCAGGGAGCTTGGAATGCCTCCATGGCGGAGCAGGGAGCTTGGGATGCCATGGAGGGTAGCCCCCCCCAAAAAAATTTTCTTGGGGAAGCTCCCCATCTCAGGGGGGCACTCGGGAAGCGCAGAAGGGGCGCTGGACGGGACCAGCGGAGGCCCAGGTGAGCTGGACGGGACCAGCATGGGCCAAGGTGAGCTGGACGGGACCAGCGGAGGCAAAGGTGAGCTGGAAGGACCAGCGGAGGCAAAGGTGAGCTGGACGGGACCAGCGGAGGCAAAGGTGAGCTGTACGGGACCAGCGGAGGCAAAGGTGAGCTGGACGGGACCAGCGTGGGCCAAGGTGAGCTGGACGGGACCAGCGGAGGCCCAGGTGAGCTGCACAGGAACAACTCTTGGGGGCGCTCTGGAAGCGCAGACTTTCGTGGGCGCTCGGGTAGCGCTGACTCTCGCGGGCACTCGGGTCGCGCGGAGCCTCGGGGGCGCTCAGGAAGTGCGGAAGGGGCGCTGGACGAGACCAGCGGAGGCCAAGGTGAGCTGGACGGGACCAGCGGAGGCCATGGGGAGCCGGACGGAACCAGCGGAGGCAAAGGTGAGCTGGACGGGACCAGCGGAGGCAAAGGTGAGCTGGACGGGACCAGCGTGGGCCAAGGTGAGCTGGACGGGACCAGCGGAGGCAAAGGTGAGCTGGACGGGACCAGCGGAGACAAAGGTGAGCTGGATGGGACCAGCGGAGGCCCAGGTGAGCTGGACGGGACCAGCGTGGGCCAAGGTGAGCTGGACAGGACCAGCGGAGGCAAAGGTGAGCTGGACGGGACCAACTCTTGGGGGCGCTCTGGAAGCTCTGACTCTCGTGGGCGCTCGGGTGGCGCTGACTCTCGTGGGCGCTCGGGTGGCGCTGACTCTCGTGGGCGCTCGGGTGGCGCTGACTCGTGGGTGCTCTGGGTGCTGGGCCGGAACCAGCGGAAACTTGAGAGCACTTGTGAGGAGTAGGCACGGGCGCTGGCAAGGAGCAGGCACGGAGGGCGCTGGCGAGGAGCAGGCACGGGCGCTGGCGAGCAGGCACCAGAGGCGCTGGCGAGGCTCAGGCTCTGGGGCTGGGCTCCAATCCATCCCTCGTATGTCACCAACAAGCCCAGGGCACATGAGCATCGGGAGGTGGGCTTGCGGTGGCTGGCGGACTTCGTGAGCGCGAACGGCCGCTGACTTCCCATGCGAGCGGCGGGCTTACGTGAGCGCGAACAGCCGCTGACTTCCGCGGCGGGCCGGGCGAGGCGGGCGGCGTCGAGACCCCAGCGAGCGGCAGACCAAGATCAGCTGCGGGCGGCGGCGGTGCTCCTCCATCTTTCTTTTGGTCCGTCAATCTGTCACGGTCGTGTAGCGGGAAGGACGCGGGAGACGAGAGGTAAGGTAAATAATGGGATTTAATGAAGGAACACAAGACACACAACTACATCAACGTACATAGACGAGTTGACGGACCAAGACTCAGGGAAATCTCAGGGCTTATGAACACATAACATAATCACGGGAAACAGCATCAGGTGAGGAGCAAATCAAACACAGATGGGGATGAATGAACTAATGACAGGAAACAGGAAGGACCATATAAGGGTGTGGAAACACAAGGAAAAGGAAGACAAAGTCTGACAGTTGCAAAGGTTTAGTCAGGAGCAGTGAGCACTTGTATTTTTCTTTGTCATCATTAGATTTATTATTAGTTTGCTTTCACTTTAAGAGATTTAATTTCAATGTAGTTTTGTCTGTATTTATACATCCATGCACAAAAAAAAAGCAGAGGAGCGCTCAATTCAGTATTAACGCAGAGTTGACGCGGCTGTCTGTGTGTGTGCGCTTCAGGTGTGCGCGTGGGAAACTTCTCACACAGCGCTGCACTCCAACAATCCCGAGCGTCTTTTATGCTGGCTTTGTGCCTTCAGGCAGTCCTTATATCGAGTCCTGATACGTGAGATTGAACGAGAAGTGGCGGTAATGCATAGACGGACATTATGTGAAAACGTGGACAGTGCCAAAATAAAAGTGACTTTTTATACTATAAATATCGATATTTTACACGTGGCATCGATGCATCGTATCATCATACATCGATATATATCGATATATCGATCCACATCGATGAATCGGTACACCCCTATTGGCCATAGCTTGTTTGGAATCGGCTGTTGCTTAAAAGATATTAAGTCTCTATTTGGAACCTATACTGTTTGCCAGGGTTTCATGTTTATCATTGGGAACATTCTCGTTGTTAAAACTAGCTGTGTTTTATCAAATATGCTGTTGAAAAGCTTCTGTTTGTTATTGGAATGCTGTTGCAGTCTTGGTTATCGTCAATATGCTTAATACTCTTTGGTGTAATGGGAAACGTACCATTGCGGTCAGTTGGTGTCAGATTTCATTGGATATTTCAAATATTAATTTAATCGTAGGCTTGGTGATCAGTTTGGAGAAATTGATGTTCCCCATTTAAATAGATAGTAGCTGCACTTGCATGCCCAAGAGGCATTTCAAAAATGGCCGCCAAGTGACATGACTTGCCTTAAAGGGGCTTGGCTTTTTTCAGTGAGTAGCTAAAGCCTGTTCGAGTCGCTAAATATCTCTAGATGACATTATATACCTTTTAGCATATTCATTACCTGCATTGCATTCTACCTAGTGTGAGCATTTTATTGTTTACTTATTACTTACTGTATTAAATATAGCATAAACCGTTCATAATTATTTTGTTGTCAGACTGTTTGAAATAGTAACTGAAATGCTCTTTTAAATTCTGATTTATAATCCAGATGTTGTCTGAAAAAATCTCTATACATAAGACATCGCTTGTCGCTAGACACTTGGAAAAGTCCCTAAGGGTCTGGAAGTCCTTATCTAGCAATAAGTTGCATAATTGTTAACACTGATATGAGGAAGCGCATCACGCAGATTGGCCGATAGGTCCCGCCTTCTAAATTATGAGCCATTTGCTGATGGATTAAGTAGTTTAGGCTGCTGTTGGAGGGTCCAGCTGCTGTGGAGGCAGTCGGTGCTCTGAGACGTGCATTTAGGACAGCGCATAACTTACACATTGACTGTCAGCCTGGCAAAATGCAATTCGGGGTTTGTGTGTTTAAAAAATTATGAGATAGTCATTGTCAGATTTCATTGGCGATTTTAATGATGATGTTTAGTCAGAGACTTGGTGATAACCTTTGATGGAGTGGTGTCTCTCCATTCAAGGATAGAGGAGCTGCACTGCCTAACTTAGAGGCGTTTCAAGGACTGATTCACGTGAAGTGACTCGCCTAGAAGGAACTTTGATGACACAGACATTCCACTGGCTACATGTGACTTAATTTCAACTTATTAAAAGGGTCCACATTAACACAGATATTTAGCCTTTCATTCTTAACACCATTTCTCTAGGGCCGCTGAGAGAGGAAATAAAACAAATAATCTCAACATAACACATTCCTAAGGAACTTGCCCCCCACCCCACCCCCCTCCAGGATTTGCAAACAATAAAAGTTAATACATGATTGATCTTCAGTGAACTGGGTGGCCGATTTCCTGCCCTAAAATCTCCTTATCTCAGGAGATTTCTAAAAACCAGGAGAAATTTTAGAAGAACATCTGGGATGTATTCAAGAACAGGACCTCATTGTTGGTTCTTATCACTTAACCATAATTCAACCGAAACAGGACAAAATAACTCTCTATCTGGAAATGATCCGGGATGACCGTTTAACGCATAATTCAATAATGCAAGACTGTTTTACGATCAAAAGTCTGCGCTAAGAAGCTCTGTAGATGCACACCCAAAGTGACTTCCTGACCCCGGACACCTCCCGTTTCTCTGTTGCATGCCAAAGGAATGCATACTCTCTCTCGTTCTTGTGCAGACAAAGAACGAGCAAACTGTTATAGACTTTATGCTAAAAGACAATTAATAATTATTGCTGCTACTAGAGAAGTATACTCAAGAGACAGTATATATTAAGGTTGTATTTTATGTCTTCTATTAGCATGATGTGTTATTTCTAATCTTTAATCTGAACCCTTTTTATGTTTTAGCAGGAAAAGCTATGAATGTGTGTGAAATATGTTGAGGTTGATTTCTCATGAATGGTCGTGATAAATGCAGCAATTTGGTGTGAACTATATGTCGATTCTCAGCATCGTACAAATGATGAATACTTTTATAAATTATTAGAGGTATTTTAATTCATGTGATAAATTGGCTATCAGATGATGTAGGCGGAAAGAAGTCGTGCAGGGCGGGGCTCCGCCCCACAAGAACAATCTGATTGGGACAGCCACCCCTGGGTGGACACAAATCGAGCTGTTTAAAATGGACACAAAAGCTTTGTTCATTAGCTTAACGCTTTTTGCCCTTGCTCGCTGCTCGCTGGAGCTTCGGGTTCGTCATTTGATCGCGCTCGATTACCGACTTTACCAATCAGGTTGACGAACCTAAAGAACTCAAAGACTTCGACAAAAGGTCTCACTGAAAACTTTAAAGCCTGAAGCCGTGAGAACTCTAAAACAAGCTTCCTAACAGCATCATCACATCACAAAGGAACCAGGCAACTGCCAATCACAAGAGGGTTTCTCTCACGCAAGATCACGCAAACAGCGGTGGCAATAAACTAAATTGTTAAAGATATACTGATGTTAATTGTCGCTAGACAAGCCGTTAATAAAGTATGAATCATATGTTAAAGGTTAAAATCACTTCAATCAAAGCAATATTGAATATTTAATAAATGATTCCCCAAAGCTGAAATAATAGCTTCTGTTGCCCTCAGGGCGACGTTTCCGCAGCATCCGATCCCGCACTAGCCGACTGAGGGACAGCTTTTTCCCTCAGGCTATCAGGCTAATGAACAGTCAGAAATGACCCACCCTACAACACACTCCCACTCACACAACATGCCATGCACTGCACTTTAACACAGTTCAACTGGACTACACGCACACACTGCACTAACACAACCTATCTGCTATCACTGGACACCATACAATGCACATCCACGACACTGCATATGAATAATCTGTTGCACCTTTGCACATCTATCTGCTGCTCAACCAACCAATCTGCTGTTAATTTATAATCTGTTGCACCTTCACATTATTACTATGTATAGACTACATTATGTACAGATACTGTACATAATGTAGATGTGCCCATACGGTGTATAATGTGGCGTTGATAATTAAGTATGTCTTTAAAGTACACTATGTGTACTGAGTATATGTATGTGTATTTTGCACATTGTCTTCTGTATAGTCTGTAAATATGTACTGTCCATATGTAAATTGTTGTTGTTTTTTTGCACTGTCTGGAGCACTGTAAATGCTCCAGTGCAGCTTTTTTGCACTGTCTGTCCATATGTAAATTGTTTGTTGTTTTTTTACACTGTCTGTCCATATGTAAATCGTTGTTGTTTTTTTGCACTGTCTGTCCATATGTAAATTGTTTGTTGTTTTTTTGCACTGTCTGTCCATATGTAAACTGTTGTTGTTGTTGTTTTTTTTGCACTGTCTGGAGCACGCTCATAAGAATTTCACTCACCAAGGCACTTGTGCTGTGGTGATGTGACAATAAAAGTGATTTGATTTGATTTGATTTCATAAATTCATTACAGAGGTTTGCCTGTGGATAGCTCAAAATCTGATACCTTCAGAGCGAAGCCTGACGCCAAATACAAAGTTCAGGACCTCTACAATATTCTGACTCAAACGGAGTGGTCCTGACTGAACTGTTTGTTTTTGGGCAGGTTTTGGAATCAGTCACACCATCTCTCAGCTACAAGTGAAACCGTGAGGCCGTGGTCTTAAGTTCGCAATTCCAACATGAACAGCAGCCCTTCACTGGTACGAGAATTAGCATTATTTCCATAAAAAGCAATTACATTTTATTTGTTATTATTCTGAGTGTAATTCAATTTGATGTTAAAATATGTTCTCTAATTTGAGTACTGTTTGTTTTTGGGCAGGTTTTGGAGTCAGTCATGCCATCTCTCAGCTACGAGTGAAACTCAAGGCTGTGGTTTAAAGTTCGCAGTTCCCCTGTGAACAGCAACCCTTCAATGGCACGAGAATTAGCATTATTTCCGTAAAAAGCAATTACATTTTATTTGTTATAATACTGAGTGTAATTCAATTTGATGTTAAAATATGTTCTCTAATTTCAGTACTGTTTGTTTTTGGGCAGGTTTTGGAGTCAGTCATGCCATCTCTCAGCTACGAGTGAAACACGAGACTGCGGTCTAAAGTTTGCAGTTCCCCCGCGAACAACAGCCCTTCACCGGCTCAGATTTCGGCGACACACCAGCACGAAAATTAGCACTATTTCGGCAAAAAGCGATTACAGAGAAAGGTTGAATACACTTACATAAAAATGCTACTTCTAAATATGCCTTCTAAATAAAAATGCTTGTGAAATGAGTTTAAATATATGTAATTTTGTAAACTATGCTGTATTCACCCAAACAAATTTAATTTGTCTTGTATTTTGTCCATGGGTGTTCTTGCTTAATAATAAATGTTCATCTTTTGATTATCGCTGTTGCCTATAGTAATTCTGTTTGTGATTTTTAATTTCCAGCCCATTTTAAGCCAGCAATATAATAATTTTTAAATAATAGAGGACGTATATTCAACAACCCAGCAAGGTGGATAAAAACATTTAACCCAACCAGCTGGGTCAAAATAACCCAGCATGTGTTCTGTCCAATATTTACCCAGTGCTGGGTTGCCAAATAACCCAAGTTGGGTTGTTTTTAACCCAGCATTTTTTGGAGTGTGGTATGTTGTTTTTAATATTTTTGTGGAATGTTATGTGTTTTATATTGTTGATGCGGTTGAAGAGAATTGTCAGTGTTGTTTGACAAAGTTGTATTGTACTGAATAGGAAAACTTTCTCCACTGTGGCAGTCAGACAGAGGTCCCACAATAAAATTGGGCCCTGGATACCGTAAAATATGTTGTGCATTACAATAATTATTATAATATGCCTTATTTGAAACGCCTAAAACTAAATGATAAATGTCTATTGGGATGTTTATAATGAAAATATATGTGTTTTGTTCATACAAATTGTGTCATCTTATATTATGACCCCTAATTATGATAGTTGCCTATTAACCATCAAATCTTTTGCACTTTATATGAACAAACATCTACATCTAAACTACAACTAAGCAACAATGCTTTTTGCTGTACAATGTGGGAATTTGGGGAAGAAATACATGTCAGGCACTGTAATAATTTTGACATTGGGAAACCCCTAGAAATTGCAGACTTCCTGGTCAGTGTCCTGACTACTGAACTACGGAGCTGATTGAAGTACATTGGCCAAGTATTTGGCCTGAAATCATCAGTACTCTGTGTGTGGCCCAAATCAAATACACCTCAACATGCAAATAATGACCACCATGTGTCCATGCATGTTTATTTGCAACTTTTGTCACAGGTTGACTTCTTACACATTCTGTAATGTCTGTAACATCAGGAATTTTGAAAGGGAATGTGTGTGGCTTAAGTCACAATTTCATTTAACCATAATTAAGTCATTTCAGTACTAATCAAACCGTTAAGATTCACTAAATGCATAAAAACTAAATGTATATTCACTAAATGTATACAAAAACTCAACTTTAAACATTTACAATTTAATTGAATCTAATATTTGAAAGGGCAGTTTGATTGCAAACAGACACTGCAATCATTTTGTAGTTTATTGTGACTTTATTTAAACCATCACAAAGAAATTCAAAGATCGTTTAAGAGGAATGAAGATGGGAGGTGCCTTTTTGGAGGATTTCTGGAATTAATGTTAAATGACTTTGAGCAAATGTGTGTGCTGAAAATCAGAATGAAAATGAGATGGAGAGGGAGAGAAATCCAAATGGTTGCTTGGCAACCCTGAATCATGCTGATGTTGAGTGTTTGGAGGTGTTTTATGTGTGTGTAGGGATATAAGTATTGGGTGATTCAGAGTTATCACAATCAATCCAATCTCTCTCTTTAGCATTTTTATTTATTAATACTGAAGGGAGACATGATATAATACATGTCTTCTTCTTAAACTGTGTGTGTGTGTGTGTGTGTGTGTGTGTGTGTGTGTGTGTGTGTGTGTGTGTGTGTGTGTGTGTGTGTGTGTGTGTGTGTGTTTGTCATATGTGTACAGCAGCTTTTCACCATTAGTGCCTACATTTATTGAACTATAATTGTAATGGTAAACTAACACATCTAAGGAAACTGCTGCAAATTAAGCATTTCTTCATATGGGGGCATATCTCTGCAGCTGATCATCTTAAATTGCTTGTGGTTGTGTATGCAATAAAGTTAATGTATCATGGAGGTCTTTATTGGTTTAGAGCATTTGGTGTTGATTTTGATATTTTCCTCAAGCTCTTTGGTTGCTATCATCAGTGAAAGCAGACAATCTAAAACTCTTCAATACCCTCCTATCGGGATAATGAGGTACTCCCATGTTCTGTCATATTGTGTTGTTCTCTCTCTCCCTCTCTCTCTCGCTCTTAATAAAGCAGGCACAAAATCTAAGAGACAAACAGTTCATTTGAGAGTTTTATAATATAATGCATTGTGGAATAATTGTGGAATGTCTGATATATGGTGTCAATTATGAAATTGCACACACAGGATTCAGAGGTCAACATTGATCCAGAGGTTGTAAATGATAAATTTATGAGTAATAAATGGAAAAGGTCGATATTTAATTTAAAATGTCTATTTGGAGCACTCAAAAGGAGGAAGGGATCTTGACAGACATTTATACTAAACAGTTCAGCAAATTCAAATATGATATCTATATATCTACATATATTGTAAAAAAAAATAGTTGATCAATAAATCAAGCCAAATCATATGTTTTCCCTTTACTTTAACTTATCAAATTAATGTAACCAATTTCAACTTAACTCAAATTTTAACCAACTTCAACTTTCAACTCATCAAAGATTGAACTCAATTGAATTGTATTTTCCTTGCACAGACAATTGCATTACTTATCAATTTAAGGCAGCAACTAAATAAATGTTTTTTTTTAAGTTGAAGTAGGTGAAAACAGGAGCTCCAAAATGCAGACATGCAAATGATCAAAGAAGACAAGAAGACACCCTACCCCTTAACTTCTCTGGCTTTTGCTGACTGTAGTGCATAGATTTTGGTACACAGAACAAACACTGTCCATGTCAGTAGTTTCCAACCACATTATTTGAGTACCCCCAACACTGCACATTTTGTATAGCAGTAAATTTTGTAGTCTCCTTAATCAAACAGCTGAAACACTCTAATACCCAAAATAGGTGTCAAACAAAGGAATCATGTACAATGTGCAAGTGTTGGGGGTACCCCATAAACGTGGTTGGGAACCATTGGTCCATGACGCCATCTAGTGGATAGAGTGTGTTTCATTCATGCTAATTGGATTAAACTTAATACAGTGGAAATAATTATTACATACATGCAGTAGGCTAATTTATTTTAGCCATTTCTTTCTCATTGTTTTCGCTTGCAAAGCATACAAAATTATGTTCATTTTGGCATCTTGTGTTCACATCCATAGAACCTTTCAATTGCACTTTAATTTACAGTCCTGTTTCTCAGGTGCATACTATTATAGTAACTACAATAAATAGGTAATAACTTGGGACTAACCCTGAACCTAACCTTATCCCATTTAGTTTCCTTGTGTTACCCAGTACCTTTGTAGGTAAGTACAGTGTAAGTACATATAAAAAATAAAGTGCAACATTTTAGAGTGGCCTTTTATTGTGGCCAGCCTAAGGCACACCTGTCAATAATCATGCTGTCTAATAATCATATTGCTATGCCACACCTGTGAGGTGGATAGATTACCTCCACAAAGGAGAAGTGCTCATTAACACAGATTTAGACATATTTTTGAACAATATTTGAGAGAAATAGGCTCTTTGTGTGCATAGAATCAATCTACAAAAGCCACATTATTGGAAAAATCTAACACTATAATTAAAAATGACTTGAAAGCTACAAAAATGTGATGAGTTCACTTTGAATGTCAACTCGTCATTGGCCTGTCACCACCGTCAGACAGAAAATATTACAGTAGAGGCATCTGACGGTGTTGACAAATTTGGCATTTCTTTCACAATAAAATGGAGTTCATGTATTAGCCATTTTGTTTCTGTTTATGCTATATGCTAACATTGACATTGATGTACTCTGCAGAAGGTGGAATGGGGCAAGGGGGTCCATTAGAGTGACAGCTGCCCATGATATTCTGTGATTTTTTTTTACATTTTAATGAATGTCTGACAGCGTTGACAAAAAGTGGGGACACGACTTTGAAACTTTATGAAACATGTTTGTGTACTTGAAAAAAACCTTGCTTTGATATGCAATATAATTAAGTGTTGATTTGATAAAACAAGCTCTTTTTCATAATTAAAAACCATTGTTATGTATTTTATAGCATATGAATGATTGAACCCTTCTCTGTGGACACACTGATTAGATTTATTGAGAAGACAAGTGTCATAGATTTGAAATAATAATGATACAATTAAATGGATGGGGATAATTGTGTTAAATAGTATAACTAATCCCTTATTAAGAGGGCTGGACTGGGACAAAAATCGGCCCTGGCATTTTTGGTCCAGGCGGCCCACCACCACTATATATATATATTCAAGAAGAACATGTACCGGCCCGATAGTGCGTCGGCCCACCGGAAAAATGCCCGGTATGCCAGATTACCAGTCCAGCCCTGCTTATTAATCCCTCATAACATTTAAATATTCTTTGTTTGTAAAAGTAGTTACAATTGTAATAGTAGTTACAATTGCTGGACATGTTTTGTCCCATGTCTCAATAATCAGTGTGTTAGGTGATCTCAGAGATGAGGATGTGGTGCTGGATCCAAATGCAGTTGTAGTTTATTGGATGAGAGACATTTAAACACAGAAAGAACAAGAACACAATATAACCAGGGGGGTATTCCATAAAGCAGGTTATGTGACATCCAGGGCTGAAAATGGGGGGGTGCGGGGGAGAGGGAGTGAATTTCGAGGGGGGACGGCGTTTCATTTCCACCTGGTTAGGTGTATTTGGAAATCAAAGTGATTTCTATATTTTATCCATTCCAAAGACTACGAAAGCGATCCCAGTTCTGCACATAAACCTAGCGTGATATATTTGTGCCTATGGTTCACTACGCAATGCAACCTTTTGTGATTGGCCATAATACCTGCTGACTGCAGCCAATAGAAATGCTTCTCTATAGGTGCGCCGCGCGTGTGGCTCCTCACAGCACAGATCATGAAAGCACTAAGCTGGCTGCAGGTTTAGTTGGTTTTGTCATTCATTATAACAGATGAAGTGTAGAGACGATGTAAATAATAGATTCAGTGTGCAGTGTAGAGAGCTTCATTAATTAAAATGGAAGTTTGTGAGATCACTATGAACTAAGACGAGTGACAGCTTTTAAAGGGAGTTGTACAACAGTTTTATAAATTTTTGATTTTATACAAAAGTTAATATTAAGTGACTTACATTTTAGGAACACTATTGTCTGATTGTGCTCTATTTCGTCAATGAAAATAGTTCCAAACAAATCACATATGAGCCGCTGCGCATCTCCAAGCAAACACAGCGCTGTTTCGTTTGTGAATTAATCTTTGCTTTTGAACAAATCTAGTGAATCAATGATTCAATGATACATTCATAAAGAGAGTGGGTGCGTTCAAAACTGCATACTTCCATATTATATAGTAGGTAAAAAGCAGTAGGCGAGCAAAAGAGTATATTTATAGCCTGAGTATTCATAAAAGAGTAGGCGAGAATTACCTTACATGGGAAAAAGAGTGCGTGATGAAAGAAGTATGCAGTGCTGATACTAGTCTTCTGGGGGCCCTAGGCAAAACTCTGTTGGGGGGGAGATGGATGAAACGCATTTGTCCGTGTTTCACTCCGCCTCAAATCGCGCTCACAGAAAACGCTTGAGAAACAATATCTCTTCCGTGACTCGGTTCGCTTTCAACAAAAAAAAAATCACGATTTTTGGGGGGGGGTTTTGTTGGTAAGAGCAAGAAACTGTTCAACATTCACATTAGATGTTTTGGTTGATTTTTACGTAGAGAGGGTGACAACACACCGCATTAAAATAAATGATCATTCATGTTTTCAGAACCGCTGGCCAGATTAAAAAATGAAACTAAAATTAAAACATATTTGGTGTTTCGGGGGCCCTACGCAGCTTGTGTATTCTGCGTATAGGGAGGATCGGCTCTGGAAGTACATTCAAAACCGCAGTATTCATAAAACAGTAGGCGAGAAATCCCCAGATGTCCTCCTGCTTCAGCCCAGATTCTGAAGTGTTCATCGATGGACACATTTCAATCCCAGGAGGCAATGGGAGAGGATACGTCATCACCGTACAGGGTGGAGAACAGCGACACAGGTGTTTACAAATGTGAGTAATACAAACCAAAACACGGTTCCTTGTGTTAAAGTCATATTTGTTTAACTACTGTAGAGCAAACTGTTGAATTTCTTAATGTGTAAACACTAAACAGTACAGTATATTTGTGATTTTGTGTTAAAATTCCGTATCACACGTACGTCACCGGAGTGGATATAAACCATATACATCTTAAAGACAATTTCTAAATGTCTATTTTTTATTTGTGACAGGAAAATGTTCTAAAAGAATAGCATGAGTCCATCTAGTAGACATTATATAGACATCCGAGTGAGTGATTTATTTGTGTAATTATGTAGAATTCACTGTTGTCAACACTGCTTTACAGGAATGTAAGTAAATACTGTATAAAACACATCTACATGAAGTTACTAAATGTAAGTTATCTATTTTATTTGTCTATTAGTCTGATAAACTGAGGAGCATTTGTGATGGATAAAAAGTTAGTAAACACATCAGAAGCTACCTCAACATTTAAATGTAGTACTAAGCAGATAAAGCACTGAATCTTGTCTGGATGTTACAGGGGCACATCAAGGTTCAAGGTTCAAGGTTCTTTTATTTGTCACATACTCAATTATACAGAATATAATCCGTAGTGAAATGTAAATCAGGTCAGGCCCGCTCAATGGACAGTGCAAAATACGTAACACAACACGAGAATATATATAAATATAGGTCCAAAATAAAGATACAAATAAAAAAGAATAACAAAATATAAAGAGTAAAATGTGCAATAAAATAAAATGTGCAATACAGTATACTGTGGACTTAATAAATAATAATATAAACAGGGATGTGTAAGAGGAATGTGCAAACAGGTTGTACCGGGTATATATACATAGCAGCAATGCGGATGATGGAGAATAGTGAATATCTTACAGTTTATTAAATTGAGTCCTGTAAATGTTATTAGACCAAGTTTGAGTTTAGGAGCCTGATGGCCTGAGGGAAGAAGCTCCTCCTAAGTCTCTCAGTTTTTGCCATCATGCTCCTGAAGCGCTTGCCAGATTGCAGTAGAAAGAAAAGATGGTTACCGGAGTGCTTTGAGTCCTTGATGATTTTAGCAGCTCTGCTTTTGCAGCGTTTGAGGTAGATATCCTGCAGAGAGGGGAGAGCAGACCCTGAGATGCGCTCAGCCAAGCGCACAACTCGCTACAGAGCTTTGCCGTCCTGATTTGAGGCGTTACCATACCACATTGAGATGCACTGAGTCAGTAAACTTTCTATGGCCCCTGAATAGAACGTTTTCAGGATTGCTGGTGAGACCCTGAATTTCCTCAGCTGTCGCAGATGATACAGTCTTGGCCTAGCTTTTGATGAGAGGCAAATGTGTTTATCCAGTTAAAGGCTCTCAGTGAGTATACTACTGAAATGAAAAAAACATATTTTAAATCTTAAGATTTAATTTATTTAAATTATTGTAATTTCAAACATTTCTATAGAGCTTTACAGAGCTATACAGCACTTTTCTAAATCTCAATTTCTGTGCCTTTACTGCAGATTGTCTGTGGTGGAGCAGGACCTGCAAGGAAAGGTGATGGCAGCATTTGAGAGAAAAAAGGGGTAAAACCTGAAACAAAAATATAAAGTAAGATCAGTTTGTTACTTCTAATACAGAAATCAAATGAGATTGTTTTGTTAAAATGACTGCTTTTGTATTACATTTGTGTATCTTTACAAGATCTGAAATGTCTGCAGACTGCTGTGAGCAGTGAGGATGGAGAAGTCCATAGCAGCATACTGGAAATGATCCAGTGCCATGAATGAGACTCTCCGTTACTCCACCTGCCCTTACTGCCTCATCTGGACTGGATGTTGCTGTGGTCTCTTCATCCTCGGTGACCCCAGAGCCAGCGAGAGCATCTAGAGAATGGCCAAAAGGCAATGAGGATGTGATTTTGGTCAAGTTTGTCCTGCTGGTTTCTGTTCATACAACATCAGTCAATGGAGCCCAGTTTTCAGAAGCTTCAATGTGTTTAAATGTGTTACAGGTAGTGGTGCTCATGGAGAGCAGCACACAAAAGCTTGGAGCAGACACAGCGATAGCCAGATTATCCCACACATGGTCACCCGCTTTTGCGGTTCAGGAGGGGGGACGTCATCATGGTCTTCCTCATCTTATCTGTTCACTCAAGCAAGGACAGCCTCAATGTCTCTTTCTCATCCATGATCAGATTCCAGTCTCACATCAGCAATGAGGGACGTGATGGACGGCAAAGACAGGTGAAGGTGGGCATGGTGGTCAGCTGCAGAATTGTCCCAGCTGTGTTGAGATGGCAGTAGGATGTGGGTTAACTGCTTGTAAATACATGATTGTCAGAACAATACGTTTGAATAAAGCTTTGTTTTATGTGTTGTTGACTTGTATATGTATGTATTTATTGTGATTGTTACTTTTATTCATTATTTTACTATATTGTATTATGTTTCCTGTTGTTGTCTTGTGTATAGTCATGCATAGCTATGGCATATAACAAAAATTACATTTTGCATATATATATATATATATATATATATATATATGTCTGCATTTATCTTTATTAGTGTAGTGTTGGTAATAGCTACTAATGTATTCTGGGGTATTCATCTTTTTAAAGTAGTAATAGTTACAATTACTACATTATTAAAATACTTACATTTTTCCAGTATAAAATATATAATATATAGTCTTCTCCAAAGGCGAGATCTTCGAGCAGCTGCACTACATCTCCTTTATGCAGGCATTGCAAAGGCTGAGGAAAACAATACTAGGTAGGGTTGTTGAGTTACTGATGCTATGAGGTGTTAGTGCACCTGTGGCTATTATCTTTTTTTTCTTCCTTTGTTATTGCACATCTTATAATTGCATACAATATCAAGGAAAGGTGGGTGTACAGGGGCATCTCAATAAACTAGAATGATGTGGAAAAGTTCATTTCAGTAATTTAATTCAAATTGTGAAACTTGTGTATTAAATAAATTCAATGCACACAGACTGAAGTAGTTTAAGTCTTTGGTTCTTTTAATTGTGATGACTTTGGCTCACGTTTAACAAAAACCCACCAATTTACTGTAGATGTACTGTACTGTACTGTATATGTACTCAACACTTGGTAGGAGCTCCTTTTGCTTTAATTACTGCCTCAATTCGGCGTGGCATGGAGGTGATCAGTTTGTGGCACTGCCGAGGTGGTATGGAAGCCCAGGTTTCTTTGACAGTGGCCTTCAGCTCATCTGCATTTTTTGGTCTCTTGTTTCTCATTTTCCCCTTGACAATACCCCATAGATTCTTTATGGGGTTCAGGTCTGGTGAGTTTGCTGGCCAGCTGTGTTCACTGTCCGCTGGAGGGTCTTACGGTCTGCTGCAGTACAGTTCCCGTACCAGACAGTGATGCAGCTGGTCAGCACGTTCTCAATGGTTCCCCTGTAGAAAGTGGTGAGGATGGGTTGAGGGAGACTTGCTCTTTTCAGCCGATGGAGAAAGTTTAGGCACTGGTGTTCCTTCTTAGAAAGTGACATGGTGTTGGTGGTCCAGGTGAGATTCTCTGTGATGTGCACCCCCAGGAATTTAGTGCTGCTGACTCTCTCCACAGTCGAGCTGTCGATGGTCAGTGGGGGTGTTAAACAGAGTTTCTCCTGAAGTCCATCACAACCTCCTTTGTCTTCCCCACATTGAGGGACAGGTTGTTAGCGCCACACCATTCAGCCAGCTGTGCCACTTCCTCTCTGTAATGCATTTCATCATTGTTGCTGATGAGACCTACCACTGATGTGTCATCTGCAAACTTGATGATGTGGTTGGAGCTGAACTTGGCAGTGCAGTCGTGGGTCAGCAGCGTGAAGAGCAGCGGGTTGAGCTCACAGCCCTGTGGGGCACCTGTACTCAGTGTGGTAGTGCTTGAGGGGTTGTGGCCGACACGGACTGACTGAGGTCTTCCGGCTGTAAAGTCCAGAATTCAATTACAGAGGGAATTTTTGAGGCCCAGCAGGTTTAATTTATTAATGAGCTGTTGTGGAATTATTGTGTTGAATGCTGAGCTGAAGTCGATGAACAGCATTATAACATAATGCGCGTGTGGTGATGGTCTTGGTGACTGTCACATCATCATTACACTTTTTGATGTAAACAGTCACAGTTTCAGTGTACTCCTTGTAATGCCAGCTAGGCATGAAGGCACACAAGGAAAACACCATGGAAAACAACAGCTTGTTCAATAATTGTCATCCTTTCCTGCAGGGGCGCCTCTCGGTCTGGATATATCTGGGCCTCTCTTTCATCCAGCAAACCCGCTTTTTTCAAAAGACAAAGGAGAGCCAATCCACATGTGGTTCCTTTGTTGCACCAAGACAGTTATTCCTTGAATATTAAAACCATCTACGCAAGAAATATATGGATATTAATGTTGTACTCTGCCTTTCATATGCTTGATGTGAATGTGAATTATTTAGGAAATGTGGAATGATTTTAAATCTGTGCCTTAACTGTGCAGTATATATACTTTGTGGGCCAAATGCAGTGTTTAGTCTCTAAAAAAAACTATCATCATCAGTAAATAAGTGGTGTAGATGACCGTTATTCTTTAGCATCATAATGTATGATTACAGCATGTATAAAAGTTCTGTAAGTATATCGTTCACATGATAAATTAAATATCAGATGACGTGAGCATGGCCAAGAAGTCACGCTGGGCGAAGCTCCGCCCCACACGAACATTTTGATTGGTTTAGCCGCTGGGGGCGTGCTGAAATCCGACCTGCTTAATCAACGTAAAGCAAGTATTTCAAACAAAGTCCCTATTACTGAACTGTGAATTGATCTGAATGCAGGAAAGAGTACAATTCTCTTCGTGATCTTCCTTTTTGGTTGTAGTTGTGCAATAGCCAAGAGGGCTATTTTACATTTACATTTATGCATTTAGCAGACGCTTTTATCCAAAGCATCTTACAGATTCAAGTTACAGTTTCTACATTTTATCAGCTCTTGCTTTCCCTGGGAATCGAACCCATGATCTTGGCGCTGCTAACGCCATGCTCTACCAGTTGAGCTACAGGAAAGATTTTAACCTTCTTCTGAGGTTACTTTCGAAACTCCTGTATGTATGTGTGTGTTCGTTTATTTGTTTAGTAGTTTAGATCATGTACCGTAGAATAGCAGTAAAATAAATAATCCTTGTTTCATTTATAAAGAATTGTCTCTGGGGATGTTATTTTCAAGTATTTTAACCTTATATTGCCATAAAAGATAACGTTACCTCGCTCAAAGTTGAGAGATTATTAATCTCGTTTTATTGTGATCGTTGGCCACGAGGCAAGAGAAACTAAATTGATAAAGATATACTGATGTTAATGGTCGCTGGACGAGTCATTAATACAGTATAAATCATAAGTTAAAGATTAATATCACTTTAATCAAAGCAATATTGAATCTTTAATAAATAATTCCCCGGAGCTGAAATAATAGCTTCGTTTAATTTGTTACATCCTGTAGGTCTGTGTGTTTGTTGTAGGTGGCCGCCTCTTTAAACATGTTCCAGTCTGTGCTGAGGTAGCATTGTCTGGCCATATCATTATCTGCTTTCAAACCAGTTTGCCAAATTTGAGAAGTGGTCTGTATACTGGGATTAGCACAGCAGAGATGTGGTCCTGAGTACCCGAGGTGGGGCGGGGTTCAGCTTTATATGCGTTTTTCACTGTTGTATAAACAAAGTCCAGTGTGTTGTTTCCCCTTGTTGCAAAGTTCACATGTTGCTAGAACTTTGGCAAAACTGTCTTTAAGCTAGCGTGGTTGAAGTCGCCGCTATGTTGAAAAGCCGTCGGGGTTATTAGTTTGTTGTTCTCTATGGCGCTGTACAGTTCATGAAAACATCCTTAGCATTTGCAAGGGGGAATATACACAGCGACAATAACAATGGCCGTGAACTTCCGCAGCAGATAGAACGGTCAACACTTCACAACCATAAATTTCACCAGCAATGAACAGTGTTTTGATAGCACTGCAGCATTGTTACACCATTTTTTTTATATGCACACACAAGCCGCCCCCGTGAGTCTTACCAGACAGTGATGAATCTCTGCCCCCTCGGCAGCAGGTTAGTCCGTGCAGCTGAATTGCGGAGTTCGGGATGTTGTCGTTTAGCCATGTTTCAGTGAAAACAAACACACAACAATCCCTTGTCTCATGCTGTGTAGACTGAATGAGTTTAATTAAGTCCAGCATGTTTTCCAGAGAGCGAACGTTTGAGAGCATGAGTGATGGAATCGCTGGTTTAGTGGGGTTAGCCCCTAGCCAAGCTCGTATAATTCCACGCTTGCCACGCATCTGTCCCCTCTCACACTGCCGGCGTCGCCACTTTGAGCAGGTAGCGTTAATAGGCGAGGCCACGGTCTTGGGTTCGGCTTCAGCAGCAGACAGAGGCCTTGTAGTTTCTCAGTAGTCACTGGCGAAAGTTGATGTTTGTACACACTGCTGATTTCCAGAAGGCTCTGGTGATCATAGATGTGTTTCAGAGAGTTTGTCTGATGATTTTGCGATAAAGTGAGACAGTTTGAAGACGAGGAGACAAGACCAACAGACATAAAAACACAGTTTTTAGGACCCGGAGTAGCCGCTGCGTCCGAACGCGCCTCCATCTTGGTCACATCACTCAGATGATGTGAGGACACCTGGATGGGAGGGAGGCGAGCAACAACTACAATGTAAATGGATAGGAGATGGCAGAAGAAAGTGGTGAGTTTGACAGTGAATCAGGAAGAATTAATATGGATAGTAGAAAAACATAGAATGGTGTCTGAGAGTAGACAAGTTCACTTTGTTTTGTCATGGCCATAACATCAAAGGGGACATATAATGAATGCAGTGTTTTTAATGGGAAAAAAGACAGAGAGACACAAAGCTATAAAGTATGCTGTCTTTACCCTTTGTTAAATTCCTCTGACTGACGCTGATACAACTCATAGTGTATGCGCATAAAGAAAATACCATAACACATGTAACACATTTGCACTAATATACCACACTCTTCCCTCCTTAACCTAACATAACCTAAGCTTAATTTGGCGTAGCATTAAACATATATAGCTTAATATTAACATAGCACTTTGAACTTTTATTTTTTGTCTTTAGCGAGAAACTCAGACCTAAAGATTAATCTTTGTGGTGCCTTTCTTTGGCTTTTGGGATAGCACTGTTCAGGATGTGTTTCAGATAACATTCTGAAACCAGGACTTTCGGCAGGCCATATGATGCAAAGAGATTCCTTAGAAGGTTAACACTTTTTTCAGTGGACATCAGCTTTTTAGGTCAAGCTTCAATCCATTTTGAATGGACATGAATGACTGAATGATGCATTTATAAAGCGCTTTTTGTGTATTGTTGTACACCCAAAGCGCTTTACAATCCTGTGGGGGGGTCTCTCCTCAACCACCACCAGTGTGCAGCATCCACTTGGATGATGCGACAGCTGCCACAGGACAACGGCGCCAGTGCGCTCACTACACACCAGCTACAGGTGGAGAGAAGAGAGAGTCATAGAGCCAATCAAGTGGATGGGGATTATTAGGAGGCCATGATTGACAAGGGCCAGTGGTGGGAATTTGGCCAGGACACCGGGGTTACACCCTACTCTTTACGAGAAGTGCCATGGGATTTTTAATGACCACAGAGCGTCAGGACCTCGGTTTAACGTCTCATCCGAAAGACGGTCACCTATCACTACCAGGAAATGCTGCTTGTTGACCTCTGCATAAACCACATGTGTTATCTCCCACGGTGCTTTGACCCATGACTATAGGTGGAGAGGGGCTGTTGGAGGTTTATTCAGTGTGGTTTCATAGGGTGCACACTGACCCACTAATACATGAATTCAATGATATAAACCAGGCCACCAAAGAAAGCTTCTTGCAAGAGCTTTTATTCGAGTGACTCCTGGATGACCCTCATGTAAGTCTGAGAGCAATATTCTCCTGTACTTAGGTGGAGTGATAACCCGTGATCCCCAAGGAACACATCCTTGCTCTGTGGAAATATTATCTTTCTTTTCTTAAAGGGTTTGATATTTGGATTAGGTACAAACTTAGGCCACCCAATCAGTGTGAGATCCAAGACCTTTGGCAGGAGGTCACATCTGGTCTGATCTGGCAGTTCCTCCACATGAGAGATCAGAAACACTCCTTCATGCTCCTCCTTGGAAGGACAATTTCTGCATGGAAGACGGGATAATGCATCTGAATTTCGTGGTTACAGGAACGACGGTACTGTATCTCACTTGTCAAGACAAGTAACACCCACCATTGCATTCTTAATGCAGCCAGAGTTGGAACTGCAGACGTTGGTCATGGCCAAAAGTGGTTTGTGGTCTGTCAGTAATACAATGTTTCTTCCATATAGAGATTTATGGAATTTATTTACACCAAAACAAATGTTCAAAGCTTCCTTTTCTATCTGAGCATATTTCCGCTCGCTCAAAGTCAGGGTCCATGATACAGGCTTTGAATGCCTCTTCACAATATAATGACGAATTCCATTTGGTGTCTGCTTGCAAAAGCTAGTGCAAAGGAAGCAGTAATGTCCAAAGGTTGGCCAAAAACATTCTGGTGCATTCCTGATTGCTTCTACTTTGTCTTATATTGGATGAAAACCATGCTCATATATTCCGTGCTCCACATGTTCTGAATTTTCGAGAAAAGAACACTTTGCAAGTTTCCTCCTCAGTCCGTGCTTCTCTAGTCTGGCCATCACCTGATCTAATGCTGCTAGATGTGCTTCCTCAGTAGGTGGTGATACCAAGATGTCATCCATAAAGCAAACTATGTTGTCTATGCCTTGCAGTATCTAATCCATTGTGTGCTGAAAACAGCTGGAGCTGCCTAAACACCATATGCCAGGCAGTGATAATGGAAAAGCCCCTTGTGGGTGTTGATTGACAGGTACTTCTCTGACTCAAGATCTAGAAGTAACTGTTGTCATGCGAATGTCAGATCAAGCTTGCTAAACACTTCTAGGGTGGCAAACAGATCCTCAGCATTTGGCAGTAGGTAATCTTCTGGAAGTAAACAGCAATAAATAGTGACTTTGTAATCACCACACACTCTGACAGAACCATCTTTTTTTGGAACTACCACTACTGAACCTCTTCAATAGTGCCCTTGATGAGTCCCTCAACTGGTGGAGGATGAGGGGGCTGGACCACCTGGCGTTTGGGCAATTTGTGGAGTTACTGGCTCGCTCCCCAGCGAGTGCCTCAGGTGGCGGCCGACGAAGCTGAAGCGCCCCTAGTGGCGGCCGACGAAGCTGCTCTGCTGGCCAGGAGGCCATCCCTGAGCCGTCCAAGCTCCTCGCCCTGCCGGCACCACCCAGGCTTCCTGTCCTGCCGGGGCCGCCCTGGCTGCCTGCCAAGCAGCTGGCTCCGCCCTGGCCTCCTGACTGGCTAGTGCTGGCCTGATTCCTCCCTCCGGTCCCACCCTGGCTGTTTGCCAAGATTCCTGTTCGGCCAGATCCTCCCTGGTTCGTCCCTCCGGCCCCACCCTGGCTGTTTGCCAGGACCCCTGGACTGCGTGAGCCTCCCTGGCTCAACCCTCCCATCCCTCCCTGGACTTGCTGAGCTTCCCTGCTGGCACTGGCTTGGCTACCCTCCCTCCCTCCCCTCTTTGTCTCTGTGTTTTGATTTTTCTTGTCTTGTCTGTTGTTACGTGTCAGTCTTGTGTAGTCATGTTCTTGTGCTGTCATGTTTCTGTCTTGTTCTTGGTGTCCCTCATTAGGTATGCCAGGTGGCGTCCCTTTTGAGGGGGGGTAGTGTCAGGGTTCTGTCACCGGGTCTAGTGTTATTCATGGTTTTGTGACAGAGCCCTGATACTCCCGTCATGTCCTGTTTTCATATGAGCGCGCGGCTTCAAGTGTGCTCGAGTTGTGCGCTCTCTCGTCTGCGTGCCTTGTTTCATGTTGGAGCATTGTGTTCGGATCCTGGCACTCATGTCTTGAGTTTCGTGTCGGGGTTCGGACACTCTCGATCCACGTTCTGTCTCTTTGTTTTGTTTTGTGTGAGCAGATGGCTTTTGTCTTAGTTTTTGTGTGCCATGTGCTCTCATGTCAATTTGTCTTGACCCCACCCATCTTGTTACCTGTTTATTGATTAATTTTCCCCAGCTGCTTTCCCTCGTTACCCTTCTCATTTGCTCCCTTTAAAATATCCTTGTGTTTGCAGTTCCGGTGTTGGTTCGTCGTCTTATGTTGTATGCCTTGTGTCCTGCCCAGCCTTGTCCTGCCTTGCCAGCCTGTTTTTTTGTTTTATTTATTATTATTAATAAAAAAGCCAGTTTTCCTCCTGCAATTGGGTCCTTGCTCTCTTCCCATTACCTGTACCTGACAGATAAAGATGCGCCGGTGTCAGTCTGCATGGTTACTGTCTTCCATGAGAGTTCCTGTTGCAGAAATAGTCCACCTTTCTATTTAATGAATGTTTGGGGAACTGTTTTGGAAAAACATCTGATGTGAAACATTGTATTGGATCCGTGCATTACAGTAGGTCTTAATACATAGGCTGTATGTCTCATTAATGTTAATCTAACAATAAAAGAAGAGAGGACATAAATTGCTGCTCTTGATTGAACTGCTTTTGTAGTTTTAATAATTTATTTATTTGTAATGAACACACTAAAGGGATATTTTTTTTACATTTGATTATTTGTTTTACTTGAATGCTTTTGTTGTAAAATGACAACGTTAATGCATTATTGTTAATATATTTGTTATACTATTTTTACATCTATTCAAATTTATAATAACAAAGATAAAATAAAATAAAATCTATACTGTGATTATTAATATAGTAAGTATTATTTAGAAAAGAACTGGAGGAAAAAATGCAACGTTGTTAGTTGATTTTGCTTTGGAACCTTCAGAAAACTTTAACACATTTTTTTTTTAAATGGACTTTGCTGGCTCCGACTTCAAATGGATGTCGCTCAGTCATTTTTTGTCCGATTCCAATTTATAGGAATTTATTTAATGTATTTGTCAAAAAAAATTAAATGTGCTCATTTTGCCAGCACTTATTGTCTAGGTAATGACATCCTTATATCATGGCCATGTCCATATTATTGCATGATGGGCCCATCATGCACTAAAAATGTGCAATAACCTTATATTTATTTGCTTCTACCTCCATCCTAGTACATTCCTGCATCTCCTTCATTTATTTCCCATTCTATCATCTATAGCACAACTGTACATACAATTATTTATATTTGAAATTATTTTTCTTTTTCAATGTTTCGTTTATTTATATTTACATATGTGTATTTTTATTCTCATTTTATTTTTATTGTCTGTGTGTCGTTGTTGTCTCTGTGAACTGAAAGCTTATGACACTAAAACAAATTCCTTGTATTTGCAAGCATACTTGGCAATAAACGCTCTTTCTAATTTTGATTCTTTCTGATTCTGATGTTGTGGTTAGAGATCTTATGTTGAGGGAACAACATCTTTTTGTTGAGGCCACGATGCTGATGGAAAAACATCATTGTCTAATGTGTAAACAAACCTGCATGACCATAGCAACTTGACATTATTGGAAGTGGATATTATTAATTAATTAATATTTTATTTTGAATAAATATTGAAACAACTGCAGAATTAAGAAATGATTATATTAAAGCTGCAGTCCATAAGTTTTGCCTCTTTGTTGCCATGTATGTTTGAAACCTGCGCATGTATTTGTGGAATTATCACCTTTACATGGTTTGTGCCATCTGCACGGCTCTTCAGTGCAGATGAATCTAATGTGAGGTGAGGTGTATGTGTATGTGTGGCTGTCAGTCACCACACCGTAGTGGATATTCTTAGAAGTATGACCCAAATAAGAACTTTCACTGGAAAATATCATCGGAACAAGTAAGTAGCATGTCTTCCACATTTGTTCTGACCAACTGGGGAAAAAATCTTTACAATATTTAGCGCTACCAATGGTGATTAAATCTAATGATTGCTTAGCTCATATCACATCAAACCATGCAAATTATTATTATTTTTATACTTTTTTCTAAAAATGTTAATGTTTACAGCATCAGCATTGCATGATTATGTGAATTTAGTGTGTATTATCATTATGTCTAGACCACTTTTCCTTCTAACCTGCCCGGTGGAAGAAGTGCAGATATATAATACAAGCAAAAATTTGTTAGGAAGCCATTTGATTGAATTCTAGTAAAAAAGAAAGAATCGCAATGCTCGGGCAACCCACTATTGAGTTGATGTCGCTATAGAGTTAGAACTGGTGAATGCGGTTAACAGGTTTCATAGAAAGACTGAAAGAGAATGATGTGTGCCAAATGAGTCGCCATAGGAACCGAATACTTCAATGGTTGAAGACGAAATAGCTCAAATCGAGAGCAAACGCAATGTCATGTGAAATAAAACGTCCTCATATGTTAAAGAATAGTGGCTTGATTAAGTGCTGAAAATAGCAGTGGATGGGCACAGAATGGTAACAAAACTGGTCACACTGGTGTATTGTGCAAACTACACTTCATAGGAATGTATAGATAGTGTAACAAATCCAGCCTCTGTGGTTCCCCCTGATCTTCACCAGAGGTCACCATCACCCGAGTATTGACTTCTCTCTCTGAACTCCATTTCCTATCATCCTGTACCAGGACTCTGATTGCCAGTTCACCTGATGCTCATCTATGGGACTACTTAAGCCACACCCACACACACACTCATCGCGAAGTCTTGTATTGCCCCGGCTGACATTTCTAAGCATTCTCATCTTTCTCTGTTTGATCATTGTGTTTTGACTCTGGACTGTTTCTCTCATTTTGGATTGATATCTGCCCACCTTTTGCCCCTCTTGTCTGCCTTGATACTCTGCTCTTGTCTCTCCTCTGATATACCTTGTTACCGTTACCGACCACTGCCTGTACGACTGTGTTAACTATTATTAAAGCTACAAATTGATCCCCACTCTGTTGACTCATCATTATAAAAGACTTCGCCGGAACTCGATCCAGCAGCAGTCTACAGACTCTCTACGGAAGTCACTACTCTGGTTGATGAGCTTGTCGCTCATCAACAACAGCTAGCAGCATGCCTCTCATCTCTCACGGAGAAGTTGGTAATGACTTTACAAGCATTACGGCTATCTCCATCTGATTCTGCCCCGCCACAGCCGCCAGTGGAACCAGCCCCTCAAGCACCGCCTCCGAGTCACTCCATGGCCAGTCCCCGCTTAGCTTACCCAGAGAAATTCGACGGCACCCCAGCTAATGCTACAATTTTTGCTACAATACTCCTTGTTTGTCTCACAACAACCTGTGTTATATCCCACTGAAGAAAGTCGTATTGCTTTTTTATGCTCTCTCTTGTCTGGTAAAGCATTAGACTGGGCTACCGCAGTGTGGAATTTCAATCGTCCAGCCATTACCTCATTTGAAAGTTTTTTTGCAGCGCTTTCGAGCGGTTTATTATCTCCCAGAGGGAGGAGATGGAGCGGGTGAAAAGATTCTCAAATTGAAACAAGGGAGAAATACAGCAGCAGAGTTTGCTCTGACTTTTCGCACACTGGCTGCACAAACTGGATGGCCTGATGATCCCTTAAAGCTGCATTTTTTGCAGGGGATTGAGCCCGGAGTTGCAGACTGAACTCGCTTGTCGAGACGAGGGAAAAACTTTGGATCAACTGATTGATCTTTCCATTCGCATCAACAAAATGATTCGCTCCAGGAAACCCAGCAGGGGTTCTACTTTCCGTTCACTAAGCCATCCAGTTGTGCCTGAGCAAGAGGCCATGCAAGAGGAATACGCACGCATCTCTCCTGAGGAAAGAAATCGCCGGTATCGTCAAAATCTTTGTCTCTACTGTGGCTAGGTCGGTCATGTGAAAATCTCCTGTCCAACCAGACCCAAGCAGCATGCTTCCTCTGCGGTCGGGCAGTCATTTAATTCTTCAAGATGTGTCAAAGTGCCTGTTAAACTAGCCTTTAATGATGGGGTGATTGAGACAATGGCCTTAATCGATTCTGGAGCTGCAGGAAATTTTATTGATGCATGCCAAAAGTCATGACCTTCCTCTCATAACCTGTAAATCTCCATTGGCAGTGGCAGCGCTAGACGGGAGACCTCTGGGTGCTGGTCAGGTCAAGCAACATCTGCTTAACCATGCATTCATGCATTGAATCATGCGGTGTCATGCATTCAGAAATCCTTTGTTTCTTCATCATACAAGCTCCCAACAATCCAGTTGTTCTTGGACTCCCCTGGCTTCAACTACATGAGCCCCAGATCTCATGGACGGAGGGTCAAAACACTCACTGGTCAGCCAAGTGTTTCACACAGTGTCTTCAGATTTTGGACCCACCATTAATTGAAACAGCCACCATCAAAATGGATCCCTTGCACTCAACCGACATTCCCTCAGACTATGCTGATCTAGCTGAAGTATTCAGCAAGGCTAAAGCTACTCAACTTTCCCCACATCGGTCCAGCGACTGTGCTATCTAACTACTCCCAGGCACCACACCTCCCAAGGGTCGAATCTTTCCTCTCTCACAACCAGAAACTGAGTCCATGAGAACTTAAATAGAGGAGGAACTAGCTAAAGGCTTCATTGTTCCATCCAAGTCTCCTGCATCTGCTGGATTCTTCTTTGTCAAGAAGATAGAGGGGACCCGAGTCATTCAACAGGTTCATGATCTTCCCAGTACCAGACATCCGGGAATAACTGCATCCATCCAACTTCTCCACACTTCGCACTGACCTCATTGCATTCATCAAGAATTGTGTAACCCGCAACACTTCCAAATCCTTTAAACAGATGCCTGCAGGTTTGCTACAACCACTACCTGTTCCTCAGAGACCCTGGTCCCACATTGCCAAAGACTTTATCACTGACCTTACCAAATCCAAAGGCAATACCAACATTCTCACGGTCATTGATCGAAGTCCTGTCTACACTTACCCAAACTACCCACAGCCCTAGAAACAGCAGAGGTTTTATGCAGCTATGTATTCCGTTTCTATGGACTTCCAGATGATATTGTCTCTGACAGAGGCCCCCAGTTCAGCTCCCATGTATGAACAGGCTTCTTCGGGTTTCTCAATGTAAACATCAGCCTTACCTCTGGCTATCATCCCGAATCTAATGGACAAACTGAACGCCTCAATCAAGAGATCACTCGTTTTCTAAGATCTTACTGTCACCGTAACCAGGCTGATTGGAGCAGATATCTCTTCTGGGCAGAATATGCACTAAATTCGTACATACATACTCATCTCCAACGTGCAGTCAGAAGACAGAAAGAACAAGTGTGTGTGTGTGTGTGTGTGTGTGTGTGTGTGTGCGCTCCAGGGCGATCACTTTCAACTGTTTCCTTATACCAGCAAAATCAACTTTAAACACTTATTGTCTTATTAACAATCACTGGATAAATGTCTGCTTTTATTTGTGTACACTCACAATGAAAGCAAAATAAATATCATACATAATATAACAATGTAATAATAGTATTAGTATCAATAATTAGTATTTTCACATCTAGGTGGAACTGTCTGGTCAAAATAAATGAAAAGAAACCGAGCATAGATTTCTTTTTTTTTTCCTGTTGTACCGAAATCGTATCGAACCGTGACCCCCGAACCATGACATCTGTGTACCGTGCCACCCCTAATAGATAGCTATATAAGAATTCACATGTTCAAGTTTTTTCAAAATATTTAGCTTACAGATCTCAGTTTAAATGCTTCAGTTTGTTTTTTATTCTGTTCTATCAGTTTGAATGCTTCAATTTATTTTGATATTATATTATGCTATGTTACCTTAGGCCTATATCATAAACCTATTAAATAATTGACCTTGTTTTTTTATGTATTCTCTTATGCTCATCAAGGCTGTATTTATTTGATCAAAATACAGTAATACAGTAAAAAACTGTAATATTGTGAAATATTATTGCAATTTCTAATATTGGTTTCCTGTTTTAATATACTTTAAAAATAGAATTTATTCCTGTGACGAAAAGCAGAATTTTCAGCATCATTACTCCAGTCTTCAGTGTCACATGATCCTTCCGAAATCATAATAATATGCTGATTTAATATGAGATTTACATTTACATTTATATTTAGTCATTTTGCAGACGCTTTTATCCAAAGCGACTTACAGTTGTGGAATACATAAAGCGATTAATCTTGAAGAGGCAAACAGAAAGAGGAAGTACCCCTAACACCAAGTCTTAGGCATTGTTCAAATAAATACAAGCTAGCAAGGGAAGAAGAGAAAGGCAAAGAGAAAGATGAAGATATAGAAAAAGATATTAAAAAAAATATTTTGAAGTCAAGTAGTGTTTAAAGAGATGAGTTTTCAATTGTTGCTTGAAGATTGACAGGGATCCAGCATTCCGGATGGGGGTGGGAAGATCATCCACCAGCCAGGAATGGTGAATGAGAATGTTCTGGAGAGTGATTTTGAGCCTCTCTGTGATGGTCTCGAGTGGAAAAGCCTGTTGTTGTTCTATATGCAATCATCAGTGTCTTGAACTTGATACAAGCTGCAACTGGTAGCCAGTGCAAGGAGACAAAGAGAGGTGTAACATCTGTAGGTGTAACAAAGAGAGGTACTCTTTTGGGCTCGTTGAAGACCAGTCGTGCCGCTGCATTCTGAATCATTTGTAGAGGTTTGATTGTGTTTGATGGAAGTCCAGCCAGAAGAGCATTGCAGTAGTCCAGCCTAGAAATGACCAGGGCCTGGACAAGAATTTGTGTAGCATGCTCTGTCGGAAAGGGCCTGATCTTTCTGATGTTGTGAAGTGCAAACCTGCAAGATCGAGCAGTCTTTGCAATGTGCTCTTTGAAGGTCAGCTGATCATCAAAGATTACACCAAGATTTCTGACCGAAGCTGATGGGGTAATTGTTGATGAACCTAACTGAATCGTGAAATCATGCTGTAGAGTCAGGGGAGGACAAGAAGCTCTGTCTTTGCCAGGTTGAGCTGGAGGTGATGTTCTCTTCATCCATGCCGAGATGTCTGCCAAGCAGCCTGAGATCCGTGCAGCTACCGTTGGATCATCTGGTCGAAATGAGAGATAGAGCTGTGTGTCATCAGTGTAGAAATGTGTGTGAAACAATGTGCCTGTATGATGGGACCCAGTGATGTAGTGTATGTACCAGCAAAATCAACTTTAAGAACTTATTGTCTTATTAACCCCAGTGACCAATTGATGTGCTTTGGATACCTCCTCCCAGGCCACCTGAAAGACCGACCAGTGAGATAGGATTCAAACCAGCAATGTAATCCCAGTGATGTCCAGTGTTGAGAGGGTGGACAGGAGGATCTGATGATTGACAGTGTAAAAGCGGCAGACAGATCCAGCAGAATGAGGACTGATGATTTGGAATCAGCTTTTGCCTGTAGAGCTTCAGTGACTGAGAATAGCGTAGTCTCAGTTGAATGGCCACTTCTGAAACCTGACTGTTTAGCGTCCAGTTTGTTGTTCTGTAGATAGAAACAATGAGACCTGGTTGAAGACAAGTTTTTTCAAAAGTGTTTGGCTATGAATGGAAGGAGAGAGACAGGTCTGTAGTTTTCTATCAGAGAATGTTTAATGTATTTTGATATTATATTATGCTATGTTAGCCTGCTTGAATGCATAAGATGCCTGTGAGGAGAGATGTGTTTTTTAATGTGTGTGAGTGCTGGTAATAGTGTGGGAGAGATTTATTTGATCAAGGTGCAGTAATTGGGTCTAGAGGACATGTTGTAGGATGGCTGGAAAGAAGTTTCCTGTTTTAATATACTCAGTGAGGGACAGAAGGAGATTTAAGATGGGAATTTGAGCATCATCTAGTTGGTTGGAGGTCCTGTGAGTGAAGGTAAACTGATTTAATATGTTTACATTTATTTGTCTGTAAAAAAAGTTGCAAAGTCATCAGCTGTTATAGAAGTGGTGGGAGGTGGTGGAGGGGGACAGAGGAGCGAATTAAATGTTAAATGAGGCAAACTGTTGTGTTGAATTGATTTTGGACACAAGTCTTACGTTTGTTCTTTGAAATTCCTTGATGAATAGAGTTAAAGATAACAGCATTTATTCAAATATAAAAAGATATTAACAATATACAGTGCTCAGTGTTTAAAGAGATGAGTTTTCAAAGTAAGATTTTAAACAATATCTCAATGAACATCCAAAACCAGCCAAAATGGTTGACAAGACTAAGTTTAATATAACATCTGTTTAACTTATAACATGAAAGTAAGATTAATAATATAACTTAGATTGCACATTTTTCAGTTTTACTCAAATTAGTGATGCAAGTAGGAGTACAAAGCCTGTTGTTGTTCAAAACTACTGCAAATCATCAGTACTTGAACTTGACCTCCATGATTTTAACTGGTAGCACCAAGGAGACATGGAATGAACATCACTTGACATAGGTGCCAGATCTATCTTTTTCCATTCTTCAAGAATTACCTCTTTTAGAGATTCTGGATGCTGGATGGAGAGTGATTCTCAACTTGTCTCTTGAGAATTCCAGCCAGAAGAGTTCGATTGGGCCTAGAAATGACATACTGGCCACAAGAATCACTTTCACCCTGTTCTTCTGATGTTCAGAAATCCAACAGTGGCCTTAGATGTGTTTAGGATCATTGCCATTTTGGAAGTGCACGACGACCAAGATGATGGTAGCATCTTCTCTTTCAGTATAGAGCAGTACATTTGTGAATTCATGATGATCAATGAAATGCAGCTGTAGACACCAGCAGCACTCATGCAAGCCCCACCAGGTTGACACTGTTCCACCATGCCACAGTTTCACTGTAGGCACCATGCATTTTCTTTGTATCATCTGGTCGACCATAGAGTGTGTGTCATCAGCCAGAAATGGTTCCAAAACATTTATCTTGGTCTCATCACCCAGAGTATAGAGTAGTAGTCTTCATCTTTGTCAGCATGGGCCCTGGGGAACCCCTAGGCAGGCTTGATGTGCCTGGGCTTTCCCAGGCCACCTTGTGGATGGCACCATGCATGGATTCTTCTGCAGTGGAATCCCAGTGATGTCCACGGGAAATAGTCAACCCAGTTTGACAGTGTACTTCTTCAGATAACCCAGCAGAATGCATGTCGATTTTTGGAATCAGCTTCTGCATCAGAAGAGCTTCAGTGACTGAGAATAGCGTCTCTCAGTTGAGATGGTTTATCTTTTTAAATGTATGTACCACTTTTGCTACAGTATTCTGACTGATAAAGTAAAGCTTTGCTGATCTTCTTGTAGCCTTCACCTTTCTTGTGTAAATAAATTATTTTCTTTCTCAGGTCTTGTGACATTTCTCTTCCATGTGGTGCCATTGCTGACAGCATGCAATGGGAAGGGGTTTTCTTTAAGTAACACCCTTTTATAGTCAACTGTCACCTGTGTAATGAATAATTAGACTCACCTGTGGTTGAATTCTTGTTAAATTAGACATTTGTAGTCTAAAATTTAGCTTTGCTCCAGAGACTTTCAGTAGGGTGTACTCATTAATGCATCACCCTAATTTGAGTAAAACTGACAATTTTGTTCTCTAAGTTATATTATTAACCTTACTTTCATGTTATACGTTAAACAGATGTCATATAAAACGTTTTTGTGTTCATTGAGATATTGTTTAAAATGTTACTTTTCAAAGGGGGTGTACTCATTTACGCTGAGCACAGTAAGTCTTTACTATCACCTTTTATCCATTTAACACATTCTTGCTGAATAAAAGTATTACTTTCTTAAAAAAAAAAATGTACTGACCCCAAACTTTTGAATAGTAGTAAATATTGAAACACAAAATTTCTAGTTTGAATAAACACTGTTCTTTTTAACAACAAATCCTGAAAAATTATCACAGGTCCCAAAAAAATATTAAGCAGCTAAACTGTTTCCTACATTGATCATAAATCAGCATCTTAGAATGATTTCTGAAGGATCATGTGACACTGAAGACTGAAGTAATGATGCTGAAAAGCCAGCTTTGCTTCACATGAATAAATTTATGTTTTAAAATATATTAAAATAGAAAACTTTGTTTTAATTGCAATAATATTTTAAATATATACAGTATTGATGAGCATAATAATCTTCGTTAAAAAACTTTACAAATCCCAAACTTTTGAACTGCAGTGTATTATACTGTAAAAAAAAAAAATTCTCCTAAATGTACATCACATCACATAGTTACATCAAGAGTCAAGTCAAATAAAAATAGCACATTAAAGTTAAAAGTTTCACACTTTTTTGTGTGTGCGCTGTACAGGTCTGGTATAAAGAATGTTTTTGCTCAGGTGACCGTAATGTCCGCCCAAAAGTGAAAAGTTTTGCTCAGCAAGAAAATAAATTAGAGGGAATATTGGTCTAGACTACTGGTGACTACAGGTGAATCTCCAGTTGTGACTGATGATTGTCATATGGCACTTTCTGGATTATAATCCGCCATCAAAATGATACATTTAATTATTCCAGCTGCTGTGAGAAAACACAATTAATTAAGAAAAGACAACCTGCAGCATCCTCATGTGAGATATAGCCTACTAGCCGTGACTCCTTCTTTATGTATACAGACGTGACATAATGATGCAAAGACGAATGGTGGCATGCTTTTATTTCTTGTAAAAGCCTACCAGTACCACTCAAATTATAAAACATTATTAAAAGCGTACTGTTGTGAATTGGGCTAATGTAAAGAGATAGTTTTGAACACTGGCTGCTTATATACTTACCCCCCAAAAAAATTTGATTATTTTTTATTATTATTTTTCATTTTCAACCAAAAAAAATATGGACTTCAGCTTTAACTTATATAATAGTATTATATTGTACACAATGTATAGACTGGATTACAATTAATGTTATCAATACATTTATATATTAAAATAATATTTAAGAATAAAAATAGAGACCTAAAATAAAACATACTTTTCCTTCCTAGCCCACAAATCCATTCTCTGATTATTTATTTTCATTTCATATTTTTTTATTATTATTGTTGTTGTTTATACTGTATTTTTCAGGATAGCTCACACTAGAATAAACTCAAAAGGACTTTATTTTAAACATAACATAAGTAAAGGGTGAGTAACTTAATGATACTTGATTGGGGAGAGTGGAATGTAATGATGAATAATAATCTTTTCTTCACACGTAAACAACAGAATGAGTGGAGACAAAGAGGGAGATTAGTTAATGAAGATTACAACCTATCCACACAGCTGAGCATTGCGGGTAAGATGTTTAATTCAAATTGGTACAATTATGACATCACAATTTCTCCTCAACGCACCCTTTAACATGTGTCATGGGTCGATGTAATCAAGGAGGTTTGTTTTGAACAATTTATGTCTGTCTGTCAGAAAATAAATACTGCTGAAAGACCTTTTGGTGCAAAAAAAACTTTGCAAACTTTATAAACTAACCCTGAGAAACAAAATCTAAAAATCTGAAACTGCATTTCATGACCTTCATGGCCAATGATTGGTGTTATATGTAAGAGCTCATGTACGGACATTCTTTGTCTCAAAGTGGTAACTGCTGTTCATGAATTAGTAAATCAAGCCTGAACCAAGTGTGCCTCACATGTCTTGAGAAGTGAAGCCAAAATATTTAGGTTGCCACCTGTTGGCTGGCTATAGTATAGTTTAGCTAATTGCTGAAAACGTTCAAAATATGATGAACTTTAATTTAATCAGTGTCCTTAAATCCTATTTGAAATGGGCAGGACAGGCTATCAATGGTGAATGACAAAATAACTTTATATAATTCCTACACTAGATGTTGAGCATAGTGCATAGAACAAGTGCATAGTGCATCATTTTGGCTATTAATTTAAAACATTTATTTTGTATTAATGTATATTTCGGACCATTCAAATTCTTTCCTTCTTTTAACTTTTTTCTTAAACATTTTCTTTAACTGTGTTAGCATTAATGTTTGCTAAAATTGTTGGATGTGGCACAGCATTACCTAGAATATTTTCCACCAGCTGACACTGATTATTATGTTACATAAAAGTATGTTTTGTTAATAGGTTTACTATAAATGCCCAACAATCATGCCAATACAATTTTAACTTTATGACTGTATTTCTGTAGGCTTAGGCTATGCCAGTATGTGGTGATAAATCAGCATCTATTTTAATTAACAAATAAAGCAATGGACATTAACAAAATAAAAATAGATATATTTATAGATAGATAGATAGATAGATAGATAGATAGATAGATAGATAGATAGATAGATAGATAGATAGATAGATAGATAGATAGATAGATAGATAGATAGATTTTTTTTTGTAGCTTAAATATTTTTTTAACATATAGGCTATTAATAACAAATAATTCAAACTTAATTCAAATGCTGTCATGGACACAATGACAACCGACACTAATTTATCGTTACATACTGGCATAGAATATAAATACAGCCAAATTCCCTAACAACACTCCAGATGGTTCTTTCAAGGTTCTTTGCACATAGTAACAGTTCTATTTAGAACCATACAGCCACCTCATTATTGGTTTTCTGCAGGTCAACCATCCAACTACACAGACTGTCAACATGTGTTTTGAGTTGGACTGAGTTAGTTTAAAACTTTTTCCTGTGTTAGGCTATATTCAGACTGCAGACAAATAAGATTTTTCTCAAAACAAATCTTTTTCAGGCAGACTGTCTAAATAATTAATAGCAAGTGATCAAATCAGATTTTTTTTTTTTTTTTTGTCCAGACATAACCAGTCCACTTGGGTTGCTTTGGTTATGATGTAGGCATAACCACGTTTTTGTAGAACTCCTCTGTCACATAAGAACAACTCAACGACAGTTGACTGGTATATATTATGATGTCCCATGCTCTAGACAAAGCCAGCTTTGGCTTTGTTTGAATACTTTTGTCATTTTCATCACTGGTTTTGATGTTATCATGTCATGTTAAGATGGACAAAAAAGACAATTTTAAATAAATGTTAAATGTGTCATACTCTTTTCTTTTTTTACATATGCTTTGGGACACACTTATTCTAATTTCACATAGCCTACTAGTAATGATGGATGAATATTGGGACACAGGTTGTGTATATGAGAGAAAGAGTGTATTGTTTGTGGACATTTAGTCATATAGACATCTACAGAGGTTGGGTAGATTGTAACGACAGTGCTTTTGTTACTTTATATTAGTGTACACAGTTTAGGATAATTTAAAGTAGTGTTAATCTGTAGCAAATAAATCTGAGGAAGTATAATAAGATTTTGAGAAAAATACAACAGCAATAGGATACAGTCATCCAAGCAAAAATAGCCTTTTAAAATCATTCCCTGACTTTCCCATTTCATGCTGTCCTTTGTTTATGTCATTAATAATGTATTTATGTAATTGTGTTTTAAAATAATTAGTTGCACAAAAGAGTGCTATGTTACAAAGATTGTTGATTTAAGCTGTTAGTCCATAATAGTTCTCAGGAAATGTCTAAAGCCTGACCACTAACTGCCTCTGAACTTACTCAGTGAGATTGCTACAGCATATTGCGTGGATTTTTTTGAGTCCTACAATCTGAAATGTCAAATTTATCATAATTATCCACTTAATATTGTATTAGGTATTTTTTATGCAGTGGTCTTGCAAAGTATTTGGACGCTTTAATGTCCAAAGTCTCATTCATTTTTGAAGTCATATTTTTTTCGGTTACCAATAAATACCAATAATCTTTAGTTGCCTTAATATCGTGCTTCAAGGGCTCATCAAGTGTTCATTCAGTATAGTAGCACTGCTCAGCTGTGTGTGTGTGTGTGTGTGTGTGTGTGTGTGTGTGTGTGTGTGTGTGTTTATAAAATTATATATATATTTATGTATATATATATATATATATTAGGGCTTGCAGAAACTAATCGACTAGTCGACTTCAGTGCTCTGCCATGACGCTTTAAGCTTGAAGTCGACGGTCCTATAGAGGGCGCAATAGGATAATAAATCCACATTTATGCTCCGTTTCCAAACAGTTCAAATTACAAACTAATTCATACTCTGAATATGCTCCACAAGACATGTGTGATTATATTACTGGATGCTCGAAATTGAACGGCAGAATGCACGTTTTAAGCAGCTTATTGTACAGGTAAGTTAATCACATTCTAATCTAATGTGCTGCTGCACTGTAACGCACACACAAAGGCTACAGACAGTAGCGCATACAATACATCACACGCAGATCGCACGCACAGAATCATTCAGCGCAAAAATTTATTGTCAACACTGTTCTGTGATTTCTCTGTAAAATAGCTTAGAAACGGAAAAGTTCAAGCATATATTTCTTAATAACTAAATCCCACAGCTTCACTACTAGTAGAGAGACGCTGCCATGTAGAATTCATTCACACACGCAATTGCTGCCATGTAGAATTCATTCACACACGCAATAATGCATTAATTCATATGAATGTAATTTTTACTGTACTACTTATCTGTATCTGATTTAGAACGAGCAGGAATCTGTGAGAAATATAACAACCCAAAGACTAAAGAACTGATAAAAAATAAGCTGTTATAGGTGCAATAGTCGTGTGGGCAGCGCTGTGTCATATTTCATTCAAAAGCCAAACATACAAATGAAGACTTGACTTGACTTAAACAGACTTGAGTTGGCATGACCAGACTAGACTCACCAACAGCAGGTAACAATATCAATACACGACGAGAGACAATGGCAACATGATGGCTACTTATTGCAAACAATGCCAGTCACATGACAAGAAACAACCAATGAGAGATGGGACACATGACTAAGACTACCAATCAGAACATGACACAATGAACAAGAGAACCAATAGCCTGAATACACGAGGGAAAGGCAAGCATGACAAACAGGGACCATGACTAAACTCCAAAATAAAAGACATGAAAACATGAACATCAAACAAAACCCAAAAGCCCACGTTACATATCCTCCCTTTTAAGGGCGGTTCCAGGCACCCACACAAAACCCAAAACCCAACAAGTCCAGGAGGGTGGACTTGACAGGCATGACACGAGCAGTGTAATGCCACGTAGGCATGAAGACACACACACAAGGATTAAAAAAACAGCACATTGTTAAAAACTTTTCATCCTTTCACTGCAAGTCATAAAATGCCAGCTGGAGGAACTGGCGCCTCTCCGTCTGTTAAGTGTTTTTATTAAGTTAGTCCATGTATCGTAGAATAGCAGTTAGTAAATAAACCTTGTTTCATTGATAAAGTATGATGTCTCGTGGATGATTTTCAAGTTCAAACTATTTGTCCAGATTTACGTTACCTAGCTCAAATCTGAGAAAGAAGATTGCTAATGCCGTTTTATTGTCTCGGTGGCCACGAGGCGAGAGAAACGAAATTGTTAAAGATATATTGATGTTAATGATCGCTGGACGAATCGTTAATACAGTCTAAATCCTAAGTTAAAGATTAATATCACTTTAATCAAAGCAATATTGAATCTTTAATAAATTATTCCCCGGAGCTGAAATAATAGCTTCATAGAATTGTTACAGCAGGTTCAGGATTGACAAGCATGGCGTGAGCAGGCACTGTAGATTCTGGCAAGACATGATCAGGCTGTGGCTTGACAGGCATGACACAAGCAGGTTCAGGCTTGACAGGCATGGCGTGAGCAGGCTGTACTTAGATAGACATGATGTGAACAGACTTTGGCTTGGTAGGCATGATGTGAGCAGGCGCTTGCTTTGCAGGCATGACGTGAACAGACTGTGACTTGGCAGGCATGAAGTGAACTGGCTTTGGCTTGACAGGCATGATGTGAGTTGACTTTTGTCGATTCACAAAAGTCTGCCACATATTCCTCAATGGAACGTTTACGTTGATGGAGGCGAACAAGGCGTGATGCTGGATCCATGGTGATCACGTGTTTATAAAAGCTGCTCGGCTTGAACAGATTTGGCGTGAACAGATTTGGCGTGACTTGGCGTGAACAGACTTGACTTGGCATGACCAGACTAGACTCACTGTGCGTTCACATCAGATGCGAACAAACAAATTGTGATGCATTTAGTTTACTTCATTCGCATGTGAAATTCACTTCATTCGCGCGTGAAATTCACTACACAACAGATGCAAATTTGCGTCATGTGAGGGGCTTCTGCCAGGCATCTCCAGTGTCGTTGCAAAATGGCTATTCGTAATCAGTGCTGCAGCACGAGCAAGCTCCTGATTGGTTAACGCGGGGCGAATATCCCAAAGTTAAGATTTTTAGACTCATGCGAATCGCACGTCAAACGCCCCAAACACTCAATTCGCGCCGTGTAATTCGCACAAATCGCGTCATTTGCACTGCCTCATTTGTGCGAATAGCACCACAGGATTGTCTATCGCGTCTTTGCTTTGACTTAACATGTAAATCATTCGCGTAACGCTTCATTCGGGTGTGACAGCACCAGAACAAACCTAACATGGGGTGCATTGAACCGCATACTTCCATACTATATAGTAGGCAAAAAGCAGTAGTCGAGCAAAAGAGTATGTTTGAAGCCTAAGTATTCCTAAATAAGTGGAGAATTACATGGCTGGTGCACTAATTCTCGCGAGACTGGGATCTCACGTATGTTAAGTGTCCTAATATGCCTACTTACCAGTGGGGATTTCTTTACTGCAAGGAAGCTCGGCTTCCCCTATAATGTCAAACAATTAATGGTCAAATATGTACTATTGTGTTAAAATTAAAATGCGTTCGAACACGTTCATCTAGAAGACGAGTTGGTTCAGAAGATTGCATATAGCTTTTATTCGGCTGACTCGAGCTTCTCCTACATTCAGGCGTCAGCCAGTGCACTTCCCTGTTGAAGAGCGTCCATTGACTTCAATGGGGCTGATTTGAACAGTTTTTCAGTTCTTCGATACTAGATGGTCATTGGATAAATGCTGCGATTATGTCCGCCCACGGATCTCTGGGGTGAATGGAGGAGTGGGCTGGCCTGGACTCTGGGCTTCTGCGTGATGATTGGAGGGTCTGAAAAGACTGCATCTCCTTTTGATTGACAGCGATTTTGTACTATAAGTCGCTGGCTGAAAGCTATTCGAGCTCAGTCCCATCGCGGATTTTGCAAGTGTAGTCGAAAGACAAACTACTGCAACCTATTTCTTGGTATTTGCTTGGTGAAATTGCTAGTCAATTTCATCATACATTTCACACAATTATACACATTCCTTGTTTCAGTTCAACCTAATTCCCATATTTCGAGTTTAATATCTTTTTTAGATCGTTTGTTCATTCATTCATACATACAGTAGGCTAGAGCATTATCTTGAAAAGGAATGTTGGGCAGAATTGTGTAAATGGTACATTTTATGATGTTGCCTGAGCTTCCCTCTTTGAAAGACCAGCAGCCGCCACTGCTACTTACCTACTATAGTAGGGAAAAATATGATTGTGAAGAAAGAAGCACGTCCGAAACCGCGGTATTATAAAACATATATCATAAAACAGTAGGCAATAAATCCCGGATGTCCTACTGCTTCAGCCCAAATTACATATCCTCCCTTTTAAGGGCGGTTACAGGCGCCCACTCAAAACCCAACAAGTCCAGGAGGGTGGACTTGACAGGCAGGCGATGCAGTGTAATGAAGTACATGAACACACACACAAGGATTAAAAACAGCACATTGTTAAAAACTTTTCATCCTTTCACTGCAAGTCATAAAATGCCAGCTAGAGGAACAGACTTGACTTGGCATGACCAGACTAGACTCACTGACAACAGATAACAACATCAATACATGATGAGACCACCGGCTGCCACCGGCTGACGAGAGTAGCCACTTGCAGTCAGGGCGGAATTAAAAGTCGGACACTTTCTGCTCCCGGTAGTGACGATCTCGCTGTGTTTCTATACTCTTATCACAAATAAAGTGAATTAAAGGCAAGATTTGTCAAATATAAAATGTTTTTTTTATGAGCAACAGAAACACATTTCATATACTACTTAAAACAGCGCCATCTGTTCATGATTTTTTTTTTTAAAGACTCAAAGCATCAGTGCGACTACACTAAAAATGATTTTACTGTTATAAAAACACAGATTTGTGAGCATTATTGGAATTGAATTGTTGGAATAAACATACAACAGGCGTCGTGCTTGTAATCACAGAATCTGACCAATACGAATAAAGTGTGTTGTCATCAAGGTTCTCGCAGACGATTTTCAGCAACTGCAGCGCCTGACCTCGGCGGCTGGTCTCGTTTTGCTCTCGCGGTACTTTGATGGCACATGTGATTGTAAGGTGGCTGCAGCACCGGACAAATGTTCTAACCAGAATGCGTTGCTTTTGTCAGTTTTTTGACAGATACTATTGGATCTTTGCGGCGCCGCATGAAGTCGAAAGGTGCGTTCACATCAGATGCGAATGAAGCAAATAAATTGCGCTATTCGCGCATAGTTGGACACTTGAACATTTCATTTTGCGAATAGCACCGGGATTGTCATCGCCTTTTGCATTGACTTAACATGTAAATCATTCGCGCGTAACGCTTCATTCGCGTTGGGTGTGAACGCACCAGAACAAGCCTAACATGGGGTGCATTCGAAACCGCATACTTCCATACTATATAGTAGGTAAAAAGCAGTAGTCGAGCAAAAGAGTATGTTTGAAGCCTAAGTATTCCTAAATAAGTAGGCGAGAATTACATGGCTGGTGCACTAATTCTCGCGAGATTCGAATGTACGTATACTTAAGTTGCGTCCTAATATGCCTACTTACCTACTACATAGTAGGGAAAAAATAGATTGTGAAGAAAGAAGTACGTCCGAAACCGCAGTATTATAAAACATATATCCAGAGGTGGAAAGTAACGAATTACATTTACTCGCGTTACTGTAATTGAGTAGCTTTTTTGTGTACTTGTACTTTAAGTAATTTTTTTTATCTGTAATTTTACTTTTACTTAAGTATATTTTGTGGGAAGTATTGTACTTCGCTACATTTTAAAACACATTCATTGAGTAAAAAAATCGCTCCGGAAACAACTGCAGCAAATAATGGGCAGAAGAAGAAACTGGCGCTTAAAATCACAAGAAAGATGCAGACGGACAAGTATTATGCAGACCCAGCTGAAAACCAAACCCGTCATATTCTGCTGAAGTTGAACTCGAAGGAAATGAAGTGAACCCCTGGCCATATTCATGCTCTATTATGCAGTGTTAGCTGTGTTTGCCTCAGACCGAACTAGCAGCTTATAATATCTCGACATCGCCGCAAGCATGTAGAAATAAGGTAAATACTTGCATCGCATTGGTGGTTAAAATGAAGCTTTGACGGTTTAGCAAAAGGTTTTGTACAAATGAGCCAAAAGACAGTGGTGCAGGGTGCAATATCATCTGAGATAATATAGTAATTGATGTTTTAACGATGTGCGATTTGACATTATCAGTATTTTGCCAAAAACCAAACAAATCACTCTAAACAGTGTGCCGTGAAATATAGTAACGTTAGATAAGACTAATCCGCGTGCATCACTGCTTTCTTTCACTGCGTGATTCAGTCTGTTAAAATGCGTTTAGAATGATCACAAAATTGAAGATATAGAAGCAGAAAATGTATATATTTATATAATTTAATATAGTAAGTCAACATCATTACATGAAGAATGCCGTTTTTCTCAAAAAAATCACCATGATTACATAGGCCTGTAGTTTTGCTTTTTACAACAGTTCAAAAAACAAGAAGTTAATTAAGAGACTTACGTTTTAGACACCATGTTGCCTGTTTTTGCTCTATTCCGACAACAAAAATAATTCCATACACAGCCACCATAGACTCTGAGCAATGACGTGTTTCATTCCTTGAATTAACCGTTTAAATGGATTCTGTTCAATCGCAATGACTCACTTATGAGTGACTTGCTAACACCTACTGGTGGTTCTAATTTAACATTTAAAGTATCTTTTTATTTTTGTATTTCAAATGACTATTTAACATTTGTGACCCTGGCCTGGAGCACAAAACCAGTCTTAAGTCGCTGGGGTATATTTGTAGCAATAGCCAACAATACAATGTATGGGTTAAAATTATACATTTTTCTTTTATGCCAAAAATCATTAGCATATTAAGTAAAGATCATGTTCCATTAATATATTTTGTAAATTTCCTACTGTAAATATATCAAAACTAAGAGCTTAATTTGAACAACTTTAAAGGAGATTTTCTCAATATTTTGATTTTTTGCACCCTCAGATTCCAGATTTTAAAATATTGTCCGATCATAACAAACCATACATCAATGGAAATATTATTTATTCAGCTTTCAGATGATAATTTAGGAAAATGGACCCTTATGGTTTTGTGGTTCAGGGTCACATTTTATGTCTTATTTATCAAAACATTATTTCTGCATTTGTAACTGCAGGCTAAATGCATTCATGTCAGTGTGTAATACATCTATGCCACTTCAGATGAAGCTTCTGCGTTTCCTCTGCATTGCAAAGATTAATTTTGTTGATACTGATTTAATTTCCCTGGTAACAGCCTAAATGTGTTATTATTCTAAATAACTGATTCCTTTAATTAAAAACACCTAGTTTGAGATTTATAGGCCCATATCCCAGGTGTGTCAAACTCTGGGAGGGTGTTACTGGAGGGCCACAGCCCTAAAGAGTTTAGTTCCAACCCTGCTCCAACACACACACCATGTAGTTTTCAAATAAGCCTAAATGATTAGTTTAGCTGTATCAGATGTGTTTAATTAGGGTTATATCTACACTGTGTAGGGCTGTGGCCCTCCAGGTACTGAGTTTGACACCTTTGGTCTATCCCATTTTTCCCTCCCATTGTTAAAATGTAATTTTTACTCTGAGTAAATTTTAAATGAGATACTTTTTACTTTTACTTGAGTATATTTTTAGACTGGTACTTTTACTTGTACTTAAGTAAAATTTCAGTAATGTAATGGTACTTTTACTTGAGTAGAGTATTTTTGTACTCTTTCCACCTCTGCATATATCATAAAACAGTAGGCAATAAATCCCCGGATGTCCTACTGCTTCAGCCTAGATTATGAAGTGTTCATCGATGGACACTTTTCAATCCCAGGAGGCAACGGGAGAGGATACGTCATCATCGAACAGGGCAGAGAACAGCGACGCGGGTGTTAACAAATGTGAGTATTACAAACCAAAACACGGTTCCTTGTGTTAAAATCATAACAAGCCTAACATGGGGTGCATTCGAAACCGCATACTTCCATACTATATAGTAGGCAAAAAGCAGTAGTCGAGCAAAAGAGTATGTTTGAAGCCTAAGTATTCCTAAATAAGTAGGCGAGAATTACATGGCTGGTGCACAAATTCTCGCGAGATTCGGATGTACGTATACTTAAGTTGCGTCCTCATATGCCTACTTACCTACTATATAGTAGGGAAAAAAATTGATTGTGAAGAAAGAAGTACGTCCGAAACCGCAGTATTATAAAACATATATCATAAAACAGTAGGCAATAAATCCCCGGATGTCCTACTGCTTCAGCCCAGATTTTGAAGTGTTCATCGATGGACACTTTTCAATCCCAGGAGGCAACGGGAGAGGATACGTAATCATCGAACAGGGCAGAGAACAGCGACGCGGGTGTTAACAAATGTGAGTATTACAAACCAAAACACGGTTCCTTGTGTTAAAATCATATTTTTTAAACTACTGTAGAGCAAACTGTTGAATTGCTTAATGTGTAAACGCTAAACCGTACAGTATATTTGTGATTTTGCGATAAAAATCCCATAGCACACGTACGTCACCGGTATGGGATTTACATATGGATGTTTGGATTGTATTTGTGTTCCTGCAGTCATTTTGGGCAAATAAAGAAAATGTTTGTCTGTAAACATTACTTATTAAGTTTTGGATTATTAAAGCAAAAATCATTAAAATCATTCCCGGACTGTTTCATGTTGTATTTTCTTTCAAATATAGATCATTTGTTTTTGATATAAGTTGCAGTTAGACTGCTGTTACAAAGTGTTCATGGTTTTCAGGAAATGTCCAAATCCTGACCACTAACTGCCTCTGAACTTACTCAATGAGATTGCTACAGCATATTGTGTTGGTTTTTGTGTCCAACAATCTGACATGTGGGGTTATTCTTTATCATTCGCTTAGACTTGGTTTTTCTTTATACAGAGGCTCTGTAGCATATTTGGGCACTTAAACCACAAATAAAATGTATCAGTGTCATTGTATCAGATTAGAAAATATCAAGCCAAATGAGTAACTTTCTCAGAACTGACTCTGAGGTGATTGTTAGTTATTTGATCTCATAAGTTCACAGATCTCACAAAAAGTATCTAAATACTTTATTATTTATTTTTTAACAACATCTATTATTTTATCATTACAAATATATCCCCACAAGTATAGTAATACCAGTCAATTTTGACCTTTTGAGGACATGTTTTAGGTCCCCATGAAGAAACAAGCTTATAAAACATATAGTGAAGTGTTGTGAAAATCAAAAAAATGCATTAAGTTTTGTGAGGGGTAGTTTTACGTGTTTGGTTCGGGTAAGTAAGTTAATGTAAGGTTGTGATTGCTTTTGTAAGTCACTTTGGATAAAAGCGTCTGTTAAATGACTAAATGTAAGGGGATAGAAAATACAGTTTGTATAGTATAAAATACCACTGTGTGTGTTTGCGTGTGTGCGTGCGTGCGTGTGTGTTCACTGTATTGCGTCAAGCCTCCTGCGGGGCGCGTCTAAGCCTGCGAGGTCAGGGAACAAGCTATAAAAATGTAGTTAGGGGGGAAGCAAAGCACAGGTTACCCGAAATGTATACCTTTCTTGTAGTTATTACGACGATTCTTCTTACATTTGGCATAGTGTGGATATGCGGCCACTCACGGAAAAGGTAAGATGAACTCACGGTCATTAACAGAACTCTCTCCTGAATAGCGCAGATCTTCACGCTTAACGTTCGTAGGTTAGTGCACGTACACGTACAGTATAACAAGTGAAAAAGGTAAGGTATAGGCTATGGTTATATCTGTTCGTTATGTTACTACAGGAGGAACTGAAGTTTGAGGTCACGTATGGTAGAATTATCATATTACGACCCCTGGTAAATTGTTAATTACTATCGCAACAGACGGATTAAAACACAAAACAAACAGAACTATTTGTTTAACACATTCTTCAATAATGTGTAAGTCTAAGTAAATCAGGTAATATGTTGGTTAAATCTGCTGAATATTAATTTTGAAATATCATTAACAATAAAAATGTATTCTGGCCATATATATATATATATATGGCTATATAAATGATGTAGAGATCTTACAAATATACATATCAGACATGATGAATGTGGCTAACTGAGAACATTTCTCTACTTTATAGTCTACAGGAACTGTGACGTTTATTATTAAAACTAAAATGTCCTGTATGATGATATTATTATTTTTTTAATTGCTAACTATGTTCTCTGTTATTGTGTGTGTCTATTTACAGGCGTAAAGGGGAGCCTCCATTAATTACTGGTTGGCTGCCATTCATTGGTGTCACGATGGATTATGTTTCAAACCCTTTAGGCTTCTTAAGAGCGACTCATAAAAAATATGGCAATGTTTTCACATGTAAGATTGCTGGGAAGTACTTCACTTTTGTAACAGACCCTTTTTCTTTCTCCATTGTGATGCGGCAAAGCAAAAATCTTGACTTTCAGAAGTTTGCTGTTGGTTTTTCACACCGGGTAAGTGACCCAATACGAGGGGGTGGGGGCATTATGAAACAAGCCTGGATCAAGAGAGTGTTGTGTTCTGATCTGCAGAGGCTTTTCTTTGAATGTAAATTTGTATCTCTTTAAAAAGAATGAGTGATAGCCTCTTAATTCTCCAAATAACCAGATTCAGTAACTATTTGAGCTATTAGGCACAGTGACATCTAATCTGTAGAATTTATAAATGTATGCGGAGATGCCCCGTTTGCTCCTGCTAAAATATCTCCCTTACTGACAATAGGTAGCCCAAAAGACAACCCAAAAGCCTCCACCATCCAATGGGAAAACATTGAGAGGAGATTGGCCTACTGTACCTTTACACTGAGTAACCCATCAAATGAATTATTATTCTTCCAAAAAGATCATGTCCTGTTCACATATAAGCACAACCCTTATAAAACTATAAGTATTAGACTACTTATTACAAATATAATATACTTAAAAAGAATATACTTATGGGGAAAAAAAATAAATGTAATGGTAAAAGGAAGGTTAATTGTAGTTCAATTAAAATGTATTATAGTTTAAATTTATATTGAATTCAATTAGTTGAGAATTTTTTTGGCCACTAAGGAAGTGCTTCTTTATATGTAATTTCATTATTTCAAAATTGCTTAATTATTACGTAATTACTTATATTGTCCTTGAGATATGATTAAAGTGTACTGCCGAATGTACTGAAATGTATATAGTACACTACAATACTTTAACATAATTTTTCTTGAAATTTGTTTATCATGTGTTTAAATATATTTGTAATTACATATTCGTAATATAGCAAAAAAGTAATGTTGCAAATATTGCAATTTAGTACATAAAAAAAATATTAAGTTTAAATATCTGATAACACTACAGTTTAAACTATAATCAAGTTATTTGCATGTGCTTTAGTATGTTAGTCAGCACATCAACATACTGTAAGTGTGCTTCTTGAAAGAACAATGAAAGGTTATTCAAATATATTGATTTATAATGTACTTATACATAAAACTTTTAATGTGACAGTACTACAAAGGCCGCTTTTTTAAATGTGTACTTAAGAAACATAGCCATGAAAACGTATTTTTAAGGCCTTTTATTTAATTAACATTATACTATTTGCTTTTTAGTTTTTCTTATTTTCTTCTTTTTAAATCTACTTTAAGTTTTTTGTACACTACAAGTGCATTAAGCATGGACACATATAGCAATTTCCTCTCCTCCTCCAACTGAAATGCATGTGATTTCAAGTCAGTACAGGTATTGTGAAGTACAGTACAGGTACAGTGAAAAATCACTGATGTCAAGGACAAAAGCCAAGTTATGCAGCACCTTAAACTTGTTACCATCTAAGATAAAATTTAGACATCCACGATGAAACTGCACGTCTGAACTAATGCTGTCTTTACGTACTTAAATGGAAAATGTCCTATTTCCCATTTATGAAGTCATGATTACAAGCTTGTCATATTCAAGTGCTTTAATGTCAGAAATAACAGAATGTAGCATCCCATTGGTTGACAATTACATAAACATTGACCGCGCTATACATGCAGTTTACTGACAATTCTGGAATTTCGGTCAAATACATGCTTATTTCACTGCTTATAAAACATAAAATATGCTTCGAATGATCATTCATATCTAGCCTATTAGTACACTACTTTAGCGACAAGACAAAGGGTTGTAGTAGTTGAAGTGAGAACAGCATTGACAGCAGCAATGGTTGTGCCCTCCACCATTTGAAAAGTTTTTGACCCGCCCAACTCAGAAACTCTGGTATCAAAATTATTTCCGAATTTCCAAGTAGTAAATACGACTTGAGAGGCCGTTCATGTCTAATTTCTGATTAGGAAACTCGTATTTACAGTAATTCCGATAGCATGTGAAGGCAGCATTACCCAAACCCTTTGCTTGTACTAAAACGAGGAGTAATAGTGTTTTCAAGTAAAGAGCTTTTATACTTTATAAAATACTCTCTAGAACAGTGCTTCCCAAACCTGTACTGGAGGCCCCCAACCACTGCAGGTTTTGGATGTCTCCATTTTCATGCACTGTTTGGTGGGGAAGGGCAGATCACTGAGTTCTCAAACATGCCAATTATAATCACATAAGGAGCATGTTAATGGACTCTGTATAGTGTTTAATACTTTTTTGGAAAGCCCAAGTGCATTCAAATGTGATGATATTATCCCTTGCATGCAATATGTCGGCAAAAACACAGGCACTTTGCAGCTATCCACAGCTGAAAACCGCAGGTTTCACTACAACCTGAAACTTGTAACCCTAAGTTATAATTGAGAAAATCCAAGGCTCCTCAGAATACTATCTCCAAGCATTCTGATAAAAAAGCAAGGAGTTTCTGCTGAACTTGCAGTTCTGGTCTTCAGAAGCTCAGGAGACTCAACCTCTGTAATTATCTCCCAACAATGAAAGGCCCCTTTGGAGTGAGGATGATGAATGAATGAATGAATGTTTGTAAGAGAACTCACAAACTGTTGGATCTTATGACAAAGTGTTGTGATGTTCCTTATTTCAATCACTTTGAATATAAAGTAATAAATGTAAATGTAAACATTGGCTAATAACTGGGTTTGATCCTGATTCTCTGCCTCTGTTTCTTATATCTGTTTATCTTTCTCTTTCACACACACACACACAGGTCTTTGGTCATGCTGACTTTAGCTCTTTACTGTTCAGTGAGAGTTATAGGGAAGTTCACAGCATTTTTCGACAGACACTTCAAGGCCTGTCCCTGCAGCAGCTAACGGAGACCATGCTAGGCAATTTGCAGATGGTACTGGATCGTGGTCTACCATATGAGCATGACTGGCTTGAAGAGGGTCTTCAGAGCTTCACAAACCGCATCATGTTTGAGGCAGGGTTTCTCACTCTGTTTGGAAAGGATGCAGGGTTTCTACAAGCCGATGGCATGTCAGGCACCAAAATATGCATGCAGAAAACGGTGCAAGACTTTTTGGCATTTGATCGTGCTTTCCCTGTACTGGCTGCAGGGGTTCCCATTGGTCTGTGTACAGAAGCATGGCGAGCAAGGGAAGCCTTAGCAGAGGAACTGCTACATGATAAGCTTCATCACCGGAAATGCATCTCAGATCTGATTCAGCGCAGAATGAACGCATTTGACCGCATGCATTTGGATGAAACTGGAAAAGCAAGGACACATGTGTGCATGCTTTGGGCATCACAGGCTAATACTCTGCCAGCAGCTTTCTGGAGCCTGTACTACACATTGAGGTAAGTTGGAACATTACATAGGTAACGTACACACTGATAATATCAATGTTAAAATGTATATATATATATATATATAAATATGTGTGTGTATATAATACAACACTTCTAATTGATTGTCACTATTGAGTGTTTGTAATAACTTGTGACTGCGATCCAATGTGGATTTTGGTCAAGTGATGAGGAACAAATATGTTATTAGTAACATTCTAAAAGAATTGTATGTGGAAGATACACAGTTACAACTTATGTGGGGTGTGAAGACAAAGTAATGTAATTAGTAGTGTAACTAATTACTGTTGCCAGAATGTAAAGTAACAATATTACATTTGAAAGGAGTAATTAGCAATGAGTAATATATTACATTATTTGAGTAACTAGCCCAACACTGTTTATAAGTAACTCATACAATATGAAAATTAGTGACACTTTGTAAAAAAACTTTTGCACTTTTACTTATGAAAAGTTATACCATATAACATGGATCATCAGGTTTTGCATGTGTGGAGCTCATGCCAGTTAGAACACTCCTTTCATTAAAGCAGGCCATTCCAAATACTAACACAATGTAAAATTATGTTGTTCATTCAAACTATTCACTGAGAGCCATAGAAAAAAAAATTGGTTTATCTTATTTGTTTACATCATTACATTGTTTGGAGCATAAGACACACATGGCAATTATGCAATTTCTTTCCCTATTAACTTATTATGTCTCCTTAAAATGCCTAATATGCATGCAGTATATCCTGGTGCCCACTACAGTGGACATATATTAAATTGATGCTTGTCTCACAACAGAAAGACATATTCTGCTTTGAAACCCCTGGATAACCAATGTTGTTCTGACATATTCATTTATGACAAACAATTATACAATTTGTCTTATTTAAATGATAATTACAAAATATTATCATATATCCATAAGAGTGCTGAATTTAGTCATATGTCTGTCATATTTAAAGACCAAGCAGGAGGAGCTCTCATAATCAAACCTCCAAACATTTGGTAGTTCTGAAAAGTCCTGAATATGCTCTGTACAGGATATCCAGATTTAGAATTGTGGCAAGTATATGGTCTCAGAGAAATAAAATAAAATATAATGTCCTCTACAGAGGACAAAATATATGCCTGGGTCACAGGAGGATGTAATGTGCAATGAAAACATGTTTTAAATTAGAATACTAGATTTTAATTGTGGTCTGACTTTTTAAACATTCTATAGGCCTGTTCAATAATATATTCACAGTAAAAATGAATGAAGTAAGCACCTATTTAAATTAAGGTGTGTGTATGTGTGTACATGTATGTTTGTGTGTTCTGACCCTCAGGTCTGTTGATGCTTTCACTGCTGCTTGCACAGAGGTCAATAGGGTTTTGTCAGGTCAAACAAACAACCAGGACCAAACAATCTGCCTTTCTAGAGAGCAGCTGGACTCTATGGCTGTATTAGGTAGGTGATTTCTTAGTGGTACAGGTCAGTAAAGTACAGTACGGTACGATTCGGGATGGAACACCCTGATCCGTCTTGCGTTTCCACTGCCAATTGTACGCCTTACTTGTTAGGCGTCATGTATGCTGGAAAGTAGCGATCGACGTCATTCTCTTGAAGAAGAAGAAAGCACGACAATAGCCATTTCTCAATATGAAATACAGTAAAGCACAACTGCCTCTTTTTGTTAAATGTCAACTTCACCAATAATAGCCAACATAAAAGTATAAGTACAAAGTATAAGAGACTTATATAATTGGAAATAAAGACAAAAGCAAACAATTCAGTCAAATGTATCCCACAAAGTCAGTGCTGCACTATGGTAAAATTAAATACATATATAAATTTATGAAACCATTATAGACGTAACACTTTTGTTTTAGCCCCCATTTTTCATGAGCTGAACTAAGACATTTTCTATGTACACAAAAGCCGTATTTCTCTCAAATATTGTTCACAAATCTTGTCTAAATCTGTGTTAGTGAGCACTTCTCCTTTGTCAAGATAATCCATCCACCTCACAGGTGTGGCATATCAAGATGCTGATTAGACAGCATGATTATTGCACAGGTGTGCCTTAGGCTGGCCACAATAAAAGGCCACTCTAAAATGTGCAGTTTTATCACACAGCACAATGCCACAGATGTTGCAAGTTTTGAGGGAGCATGCAATAGGCATGGTGACTGCAGGAATGTCCACCAGAGCTGTTGCCCGTGAATTGAATGTACATTCCTCTACCATAAGCCAAACTCCAAAGGCGTTTCAGAAATTTTGGCAGTACATACAACCGGCCTCACAACCGCAGACCACGTGTAACCACACTAGACCAGGACCTCCACATAAGGCATCTTCACCTCCAAGATCGTTTGAGACCAGCCACCCGGACAGCTGCTGCAACAGTCTTTGCATAACCAAAGAATTTCTGCACAAACTGTCAGAAACCATCTCAGGGAAGCTCATTTGCATGCTCGTCATCCGAATCGGGGTCTCAATCTGACTGCAGTTCGTCATCATAACCGACTTGAGTGGGCAAATGCTCACATTCGATGGCGTCTGGCACTTTGGAGAGGTGTTCTCTTCACGGATGAATCCCGGTTTTCACTGTACAGGGCAGATGGCAGACAGCTTGCATGGCGTCGTGTGGGTGAGTGGTTTGCTGATGTCAATATTGTGGATCGAGTGGCTCATGGTGGCGGTGGGGTTATGGTATGGGCAGGTGTATGTTATTGACAACGAACACAGGTGCATTTTATTGATGGCATTTTGAATGCACAGAGATACCGTGACAAGATCCTGAGGCCCATTGTTGTGCTATTCATCCACGACCATCACCTCATGTTGCTGCATGATAAAGCACGGCCCCATGTTACAAGGACCTGTAACATCCCAGTTCTTGCATGGCCAGCATACTCACCGGTAATGTCACCCATTGAGCATGTTTGGGATGCTCTGGATCGGCGTATACGACAGCGTGTTCCAGTTCCTGCAAATATCTATTAACTTCGCACAGCCCTTGAAGAGGAGTGAACCAACATTCCACAGGCCACAAACAACAACCTGATCAACTCTATGTGTTGTTGATGTGAGGCAAATGGTGGTCACACCAGATACTGACTGGTTTTCGGACCCAATACAGTAAAACTGCAAATTTTAGAGTGGCTTTTTATTGTGGCCAGCCTAAGGCACACCTGTGCAATAATCATGCTGTCTAATCAGCATCTTGATATGCCACACCTGTGAGGTGGATGGATTATCTCGGCAAAGGAGAAGTGCTCACTAACACAGATTGAGACAGATTTGTGAACAATATTTGAGAGAAATAGGCATTTTATGTACAAAGAAAAGTCTTAGATCTTTGAGTTCAGCTCATGAAAATGGGGCAAAAACAAAAGTGTTGCGTTTATGATTTTGTTCAGTGTAGATTCATGAGACTAACGATTGCCTGTTACATAACCAAAACAAATTATATCTCATGTTTAACCGCTACAGAGACATCAAAAGCCATGTCAAATCTGCAAATGTCAGAAGGACTAGCCAAGTTAAGGCTGCTCTCAACCCGATACATGAGCACTGAGCATTGAGCACTGAGCTCACATCTCCGAAATCGCATTGGCAAATTTTCAAATAGGCGCTATTTTTATAAATAAACCGCAAATTTTTGTTTTAAACAACTACAATCTCACCTGAAAAACTCTTAAAACTAGATTTCATGACACAATAAGAGTAATATTTTGAAAATTATGTGGGTTTTAGGCAATGACTGATTACGTACAGACAAGAACTCAAATTGAGAAATGCTATTGTCTGTGTAAAAAATATAAAATACGCTTACATTTTTTTTATGTGTGAGTTTGCGCTTGTAGTACACGCAAGTGGCGATTCTAGTCAACCAATCAACATTTTGCGGTGAGTCTATCTCCACCCTTTTGGTATATTTTGCTGTGCTAGGTACACCAACGAAAGGGTACCAAAAAAGTGGTACCATGCGGTTTGATTTTTTGGTACAATTCACAACTTCTGACAATGGAAACGGAAATAATTGCGTACTGTACTGAACCGTACCGCTCGGTGGATTATTGCACTATAATACATGTGAACATATTGATTGATTGATTGATTGATTGATTGATCTCTGCAAGAGGAAGAATGAGAAGTTCCCCTTCCTCCTTGAAAGTTTGCTAGGGCCTCCAAAATGGTGCCAGTTCAGAACCACTGTTTTAGACAACATTGGCAAGCATTAGTTATTGCATGTCAACTGTAAATGTAATTATTGTTAATTTATGGTAATTCTTCAAATCCAAGAATACAGTAGACTTATTCCCAGAGTCTTTAATTCATGTATTTATTTATTTTTTACAGTAAAATACCATAAATGACTTATATTTGTGAACATATCAGGCTCCTTTCTGGTCCCCCACTAGATTATTACCTGAAAGAGAGAGGGATTTTACAAAATTCTCCCTCATTTAAGCCCCCAATAAAAATAATAAATATAAAACGAACAAGTACTGTAAAATAAAAATAAAATGGTGTTTTATTTCAATATCAATACACACAGTTAATCACTCAATACAAATAGGAAAATTAAAAGGGTGAAGCAAACAACCTTTGATACATTGCAAGACTCCAGCCATGCAGATATTCAGGCCAACAACATCAATAATTTTGTATTTGTTTGTATTTTTCCACATGACAAGGAACAATAACATTCTTTCTTTTATGATAATCTTAGGGGATATTTTTATAAATAGTAATATTAGTAGTAGTATTTTTTAAATTAAATGTTAAAGTGGTATCTAAGTTAAATAATTTTTGTTTGCTTGTTTGTTTGTTTGTTTGTTTGTTTGTTTTCAGAAAGTATTATTGAAGAAGCGCTTCGCCTGTCTAGTGCCTCCATTATGATACGTGTTGCCAGTGATGACTTTACTCTGACTCTGGATTCAGGTCAGACAGCTGATGTGAGGAAAGGAGATTACATTGCTCTTTACCCCCAACTTATACACTTGGATCCTGAAATCTACCCCAACCCTACAGTATGTTTTCAAACATATTATGTCAATCATTTTTTTATTAACAATGAGCTCTCTCAAACCACAAGCTTATACAAATTAGAACGGTTTTAGATCATTTCCATCTGAAGGATATTACATTTAATTATGGTTATTGTATGGAAGTATTGAAGCAGTATGTATGTAGCTTGCACTTACCTGAAATGTATACAAGATTCCAAAGATTGCAGATTGTCCTAATGCAATGTTCCTATTACACAGTTCCGATACAGCATGTCATTGTCATACAATATGTCACTCAATGCATTTAATTTACTTATAAAGACACGTTATCAGGGCCGGATTATCCAATGGGCCCATGCGCATTTGGGGCCCAAGAGAGGGGAAGAAAAAAAATGTTGTTGTGTCTTTACACTAAGTGCAAATAGCACGTTTATTGGCAAACGCTATTTACAGTAACTCCGCCCACCAATGCCTGATTTACACTCAAGAATAAAAAAGACACATTTAAATGAGCGGCTTCTGTGCTGGAGGCAGTAGACGTCAGGCTAACAAAGTCTTTTGATGCGATTGACACTAGATCAAATCTGCATTTTGCCGAGCTGTGTACAATTACTTTCATTCTATGGGCCTCATTCATAAAACATGAGCAGAACGAACTTTTGTGTAAATTGTTCATAAAGCCGTTCTGGTGTAGACTAAACTTGGAATTCATGAAAATGTTCTATTTTCAAAATGTTATTTGGTTAGTACGCCTGCTCCTTGTGTAAACATGGGTGTACAACATTGTGTGTTCTTTTGGTAACTTGATGGCACTGCGTTTGATGCACTACCAGATTTTATAAGTTTATAAGTTATTATTATTAATATACTGCCGTGGATATTCTAGGGATTAGTAAATGGCGACCATTTGTCTTTTAGTACGACCCGGCCCGCTAGATCATATTTGACTCGGATGATCAATTTTAAAACATTTGAAAAGTAAGGACGTTTACTCTAATGTAAGCATTCACTAACATTAGCAAATAATAAATGAAAAACTGACCATGAAAACAGTATTTCCAGTCAAGATGTTAAACAGATGATCTTTTTACCAAGTTCAAGGGGATACCTATATCTGTGCATCTCAATAAATTAGAATGTTGTGGATAGTGGGGTTTTTGTTAAATGTCAAAAGCCAAAATAATCACAATTAAAAGAACCAAAGACTTAAAATACTTCAGTCTGTGTGCATTTAATTTATTTAATACACGAGTTTCACAATTTTAATTGAATTACTGAAATAAATGAACTTTTCCACGACATTCTAATTTATTGAGATGCACCTGTATGTAGCCTATGTTTGGATCATTTGAAAATCTGTATTTTTATTTAAATCGCCATTACACCGCTGAGCACAAACAACGGGGACGCCAGAATCTTGCCTCAGATTTCAAAAGTAAAATTCGCAGTCAAGAAAACAAACAAAAGTCAGGCGCTGCTTCTTGTGTTCTGCGGTTACCGGGGAAACCACTATATTCTGCTGTTCCGAAAGCGAAACATCATATTTTTAAATATGAACCGGACCCCGGTGGATCGGCAAGAAGCTATGCTTTATTTTATACAAATCTAAACAAATAATGCATATGATATTATTTAATATTATAATTGATTCCTAATAACTGTTTAAATTAAAATAATAATTTATACTTTTTTTAATTCATCCCTTTTCTTAAAAAAAATGTAAAGGCTGAAATGTAAACTGCAGGTCTTAATAAGGTCTTACATTTTATTTTAAAATGTTTTATTTTATATCATTGTACCATTTGGAATTGATTTATTTTTGAATAAGCCGTTTTTAACTGTCCTCAATTGTTTCAACACTAATAAAAAAATAGGACCCCATACATTTGTTTGTTGCAAATATACAGACAATGAAATTGAAATGTTTACATTGGCTTGTTGGGGTAATATTGCTGTCACAAAGTGTATTTTCTGAACTAGAATAACTGCACAAGTGTTATAGTTAATACAATCTTTAAAAACGCATTACATTAATGATACTTTAATTTCCTTCAATAAAAAGGAATTTGAGTTAGACTGTGTAAAAGGTGTGTGGACATGGATTAGTAATCTGGCCCCTTGGTATAAAGGAGAAACAAATGCTGGCCCTCGTCACTATCAAAGCTGCCCATCCCTGCTATAACCTGTCAGTGTAAATCCTGTATAAGATAGAGGTGCTTCCAATAAATAGTACACTACATTTTTAAAACCTTGATTGTGCACATGTGTGTGTGTGGGGGGGCCCGACAAGACATTGTGCCGAGGAGCCTTTGAATTCTTAATCCAGGGCTGCATGTTATACAGTAGTAACTTTGAGACTGCAATATTGTAGGCATCACATTGACTTTTTAAACACCATGTACAGTAAATTAAATGTTCCTCTGTTTCCCAGGAGTTCAAATATAACCGGTTCCTGGATAAAAACGGCCAACGAAAGAGTAATTTCTTCAAAAATGAGCGACGACTAAGGCATTTCTTGTTGCCATTTGGTTCTGGTGCTAGCGAGTGCCCTGGCCGATTTTTTGCAGTACATGAGATTAAACAGTTCCTTGCACTGACACTGTGGCATTATGACCTAGAGCTCAGTGACCCTGATCCCACTCTGGTTCCAGACAGTACTCGTGCAGGCCTGGGTATACTGCCACCATCCCGAGATGTCCTTCTCAGATACAGAAGGAAAGCCAACACCACCGCAGAACAGTTAAAATAGAAAATCGAGATGGAAAGTATAAGATGCAAGAAGGAACATGAAGATCTTTGCCATAGGACAAGTGAAATGGCAGTGTTTCTAGTTTATATATGTTAAATGATGATTTGATTTGTTAATATTGTACTTTGTATGATGGATTGAAATCAATGAAAATGTAGCATTTTGCACAAATGGGCATAATAAATCAGCAACACAATAGTAAATTGCTTAACAGCAACAGCTTCTGTATGATGAATATTTGTATATTTGACTAATGAGCCTACATTAAAATGCATTATTTGATAGATCAGGTGGACATGATTGTAGACAAAAAGTGTAAGAAAAGGTGGGTGAACCTCTTACTATTATCTATAACATAGTGTCACTTTTCCTTGTTTGTCTGCACTGTAAAAAAAAAAAGAGCCAGGATGGCTCCAATAGCCTTATGGACAACGTGGCGCCATTGCGCTTATGGCGTCCCAAATTCAAGTCCCGGCTTATGCACTTTCCCGATCCCACCCCTCAATCTCCCACTTTGCTTCATGTCTCCTCTACGCTGGCCTATAATAATAAAGTCAAATAAAGCCAAACAAATATTCAAACAAAACTGCCTGGAAATTACTGGATCAAAAAGAGTATTGTTTTACAATAAATTACTGCAATCAGAAATTTACTGTGAATTGACAGCAGGATGATGCTAACATAACAGTAATTTACTGTTCTTGTTTTACTGTAAATTCACATTATACAATTTAACTGTGCCACTGTGAGAAATGTATTTGTTTATTTCTGTAATTGTTTTGAAGTCACCATAATGGTGATTGATGATCCCATTTGTTTGGGCTCTTTGACATTACACATTCATATTCAAATGTATCATCTAGTCATATCAGAATTATGATAAATGAAAACATTTGTTAAAATAATGACATTGCTAGAAACACAGTATGATGCTGTTTGTTTACAATACATTTCTGAGTGCAGTTAGATACAAGAGAAATCCCACTGTGAAAAGTGTAACTCTAAATTGACTGTAATTTCACACTAAAATTATTTTTGAACAGTGTGCCATCATCAAATGATGGTAATATTAGGCCTATATACATAAATAAAATCTTTACATAAAAATGTAAATTATTATATGAATGACCGCTAACAGCCAATTAAGTGTGTGTGTGTGTGTGTGTGTGTGTGGTCAATGGGGACACAAATTTGTATTATTACATGGAGAAGGTGATTTATGAGGACATTTTCAGTATCCCCATAATTAAAAAGGCTTATAAATCATACAGAATTAGATTGTTTTGTTTTTTGAAAGTAAATATGCACAAACTTTACTGTAAGGGTTAGGTTTAGGTGTAGAGTTGTTATAGGGCGATACAAATGTGGTTTGTACAGTATAAAAAACATTACGCCAGTGTAGTCCCCGTTAACCATAAAAACCAACGTGTGTGTGTGTGTGTGTGTGTGTGTACTGCGAGCAAGCACAGCTATTGTAGTCGAAGGAGGGCGCTCACTCGCTCGAGTATAGGCTCTATTTCCCTCATCCAGCACACCCGAGGACATTACATTCATTACCTCTGAGATCCAGTGAACTAAATCAGCTGTCATATGTTTACTATCGAATAAACCGGACCGACGAGCACTGCAGCCATATAAAATACTTAATTAGTGCGCCTAGACTTCTGCAGCGTCAAGGTGAGTGCGCATCACCCTTGCCGCATTCTTACAAATCGATAGAAAACGAGCGAACGTTGACTTGTCACAGTAACAGCTATTATGTATAAATATTAATTGTCGCATTATAATCTCTTACATTTGTGCTATATTTTATTCTATATTCCAACAACGCGCAACCTGTACATTCAAGAAACAAACCTTCCTTGTGCGAACGACCAGTAGCCTATATTTGTTGTCATTTAGTAGCCTATCTTTACAAAGCGAAATTTACTGATTGACCTCGACAAAATTGTGAAATAATATGCGTCTGCGATACACCCAAACACATGGAAATGTGGGAATAAGAAAATGTTTATGCATTTTTTACAAATAAATAATAATAATTGTCTGGGATATGTTTCTATGACGTGTTTTATGTTTTTAGATAGTAAATTGTATTTATTGTTAAAATAACTAAACATTAACATTTATTCAGGAAATTCATCCAGTGTACTCGAAACAGAATAACCATGTCACTGTATCCATCTCTTGAAGACATGAAGGTGGATAAGTTCATGGAGGTTGGACATTGATTTATTTACAGTATATATATATATATATATATATGTATGTGTGCATTTAAAAATATATATCTACCTATCCAAAATGCTAACCCCCATAACCCCCCATTTTATGTAGGCACAGAACACCCCTACTGCGAGCCCATTAAAGGCTTTACCTCTTCCAGATCCTGAGCCTTACTATGATTCAAAATCTGAAGAGATAGGTAAGAATCAAATACTGTGCTGTACCTATGTATGATTAGATAATTTATGACAGAAAAGGGGCTTAGACTCTGAAGCTGAGATTCAAATAAGGGTTCCATGGGTACCTCACAAGATGCTTTAGAATACAATCACACTTTAGTTTGGGAACCAATTCTCACATTAACTATGACTTTTGCCTCAATAAACTCCTAATTTGCTGCTTATTAAGAGCAAAGGCCCGTACACACCGGGACGAATATCGGCGCGCGTTATTCGCCAGCGTTTTTCAACGCGTTTTTTGTGTTCACACTCAAGTGATTTTTGCTGACGATGAGCCGAGTGAACATGCAAATTAATTCTCTTACATTAGATGGCGCTTAATGTAAAACAGAAATACCCCGGTACACAAGGTGGCGCTGCGCAGCTTTACGCTTCTGACACTTGCTTGTCACTCAGAAGAAGAGAGCAAGTATTTACGCACTTGTCAAAATCATACAAAGAAAGCATGGATATTTCAAGCACCAGAAGCTCCAGCTCCAGCGATGAAGAAATTATTGTTTTCTGTTGAATGAGGAAAGACGCCGGAAAAGACGTCGACGCCAGCAGTGTAGACGCTACTTGCCGTATATCTTCTTCGTCGTTACGTATGTGTGCTCGGCAAGACTGTTTGGTGTTTGAGCGCCCCCAAGTTGTGTTTTACTGTAACTTCAGCAGCTCCAGACACGTGAGCAAAAGCACCAATCTTATTGGTCGGATAGTTTTTGACGCGGCGCGTCAAACCAAAAAAACGAACCCGAGGCGTTTTTAAAAAAATGACGCTTTTACGCGTGGCGTTTTTCGCGTAAAAACACACTGTTTGCACACTTTGTCGTGCACACTCACATTGGCGCACACTCACATTGTTTAGTCATGAGGCGTTAAACGTCAGCAAATATCGCACGCGAAATTCGTCCCGTGTGTACGGGCCTTTAGGTTGTTGTTAAGTTCAGTATGGGGTATAGGATTAATGGATCTTAAATATGGTCATGCATAATAAGGCATTAATTTACATTTAGCAGACGCTTTTATCCAAAGCGACTTACAGTGCATTCAGGTTATACATTTTTTGTCAGAACATGTGTTCCCTGGGAATCGAACCCACAACCTTTGCGCTGCTAACCACTGAGCCACAGGAACATTAATATGTGCTGTATAAATACTAAGAAACAGCCAATATACCAATATGCATGCTAATAAGTAAATAGTTAAAACTGTCTCTAAACTAAAGTGTTACTTAATATATAGGGTTATTACAGTCTGGAACAATCAGGAAATATTATGGAAATTTCTAAACTGATATTTTCAGGCCTGGAAACCTCATAGAAACAAGTAAATTTGAGTTATCAGATTTTCTCACTTAGCTTAGACAAATTTTGTTTATGTTGTCTGTCTCTCTTTAGCTACTTCTCGCAGGTTGTACCCTGAGCTGAATGAGTTTATGGGTCTAAATCTCAGTGCAGAAGCTCAACATACTCTTTCCTCTTCAGTTCTTGACCAAACCAGTGGGGTGAGTGTGTTCATGTCTGAGAACTGCTTATCAGCTTATTTCCTTTTTTCAAAATAACACACAAACACAAGACATTCTCTTGTGAAAAAGAAGTACACTTTGCATGTATTTAAAAAAAAATAGTACTTACTACAGAAATTATTTACTTTTTGCTTTTTATTTACAAGTGAAAACAATCCATGACTAAAAGATGAACAAAAAGAAGAAGGCATAAATCCACAGGAAAATACTAAATATGTCACAGCTTAACTTGCTAATAAATCATAGGCAGTGTAAAGATAAGAACTGACAAAAATCTGAATGGACAGAGGGCATTCACAAAAAGAAAATAAGGAACGAAACTAGATTCAGGTGAACATGATTTTGTAACCAAGGAAACAGGAAAAAATCTACAGGAAATGTAAATATACCAAAAAAAATAAATAAGAGTCCACTAAAAATTCATACTAAGAGTCCTAGAAAACAGAAGACACATCACACTTTGGGCTTAAGTATAATTTTATATGTCATTTCATAATTAATTCCATGGTCTGTGAAAAAGGTTAATGCTTATTGCCGAAAGCACCGACAAGCATTTATGGTAAACTAATAAACTGTAACAAACCAAAAAGACCAGGGAAAGAGAGGAGCCCACCAACATGGCAGTATAATACACAATCTTATATTCAATTTTAAAAGCATAACACAACATAGTTAGAAAAAGTTCACATGCTTGTTTCTCTGAAAACAATGCTACAGGCAGTTATTCTACTTTTGAAATGTGTGTTCCATGTCGGAATGTCTGTTTCTTTGTTTTGCTCTGTGTGATTCTGCCCACTGCCAATTTATTCAATAGTATTTTGACACTCAGGGTTGCCAATTGCAAAACAGCGTATTGCAGCCATGGGAGACATCAAATGAACTGGGTCAGAGATCAGTTATTCTACCCAACCTAAAAAGCCCCAGCATACATCTAAAAAGCTCTATAACCAGGGGAATATTACAACAGATAAATCAACTCAACAACTTACATTGTAAGACTTGTTCCCTTCCATTGTCAGTTGCGCTAATTCCAATTGTGTGTCCTAATCTGGCAACCTATGTGAACATTAAGTCTGACAAGGAGGAAGTGGGACATACGACTATCTCCGATATTTTAATTTGGACTACACCACCCATTTCAACCGCTAGCTGTCAATATTACATACTGCACCCTTAAGAAGCTGTTTTGCCTTACTTTATCTTTGAAAATTACTTTCATTGGTATAACTTAATTTCATCTTGATTACAGTCACTTTAAGTAATATATTTAACTTGAATAAACTATATATTTTTCTCAATTATTGAGAAAAGTCACTGCGTGAAGTATATTTTGGGTAATTTGACAAAATAATTTTTGCAATAAAATATATTCCCCAATGCTTTTTAGGCTCTTAATGTCTGCACACATGCAATGAGCTGGGCGGCAGCCCCCATAACAGGAAGTGACCTGGGGGTCAAGCGGGCAGAGATTCGACAGGGTGTACGGGAGGTGGTGCTGTGCAAAGACATGGATGGGAAGATTGGCCTCCGCCTCAAAGTCATAGATAATGTATTTATTTAATGTTATAAATACTTTACCTTTTTACACTTGAATTGATATAATTTATTCATCTAACAATCCAACAAGAGATAATCTGAAATATATCAAACATTTAGATATTTGAATAATTTTTATAAGTGTTCTATGCTTTAATTAATGACATCCACATTCACATCATAGCATTACATCCCAAAAGTTTAATGGTAATCTCTGATTAACATTTCCAAATGTGTGTTTCAGGGCGTGTTTGTGCAATTAGTGCAAGCTAACACTCCCGCAGCACTGGCAGGGCTGCGCTTTGGTGATCAGATTCTGCAGATCAATGGCAAATCATGTGCTGGCTGGAGTAGTGATAATGCACATAAAGAGCTTAAGAATGCCAACCCAGAGAGGATCACTTTGGCTGTGCGAGACAGGTACTCACGCACACAGACATCATATAGAGTATTTTGCAGGTTTCAAATACTCTGCACAATGATGTTTAATTTATGAGGATCATGTTTCCATGAAGTATTCATGAAGAGATCAGACACAGGAGGGTGTGTGTATGTAGTTTAAGCCTTACAACTGTACAGCAACTATTGTTGTAAACCATTTTTGATACTAAATGTATGTAGGTATCAGAGACTCTCATGAAAAGAGTTGTCAAAATAATTTTAATTTGTCAAATTGTATAAGCCAATAAATTTTTTTGGCCAAAGCCTCAATTTTAGCAGTAATAACAAGAGAGAGGGGAATGAGAAAAGACCTTGAGTCAGAATTCAAGCTCGGGTCACTGATTATACACCAAGCACTGCTACATGATACGTGAAAGTACTGCAGGCTAATGCTCTGACAGCCCAACTACTTTATTTTTGGCAGAGTGAAGTATAAACTGGAGAGACAATAATGTGGAAGATGGAAACGAATCAGAAAAGACAGGACTTGAACTTAGGTCGCCAGGAGCACAACCAAATTATGTGTCAGGGTGATGCCCACAAGGCCATCGACTCTGACAGTCTAACTACTTTTTAATGCAGAAATAGAATCATCCAAAATGCATCCATATGATATTTTTAGTAAACAGTCTATATTGTCTGTCTGTGCTTATTGAGTTTTCTGAAAGAGATCTTGGTTACATACAATGCTGCTTGAAAGTTTGTGAACCCCTTGCAGAATCTGTGAAAATGTGAGTAATTTGAACAAAATAAGAGAGATCATACAAAATGCATGTTTTTTTTATGTAGTACCGTCCTGAGTAATATATTTTACATAAAATATGTTTTCATTTATTCCACAAGACAAAAAAATAGCTAAAACTATTAAAATAACCCCATTCAAAAGTTTGGGAACCCTTGGTTCTTATTACTGTGTGTCATTACCTGGATGATCCACAACAGTTTTTTGTTTTGTGATGGTTGTTCATGAGTCCCTTGTTTGTTCTGAACAGATTAACTGAGCTCTGTTCTTCAGAGAAATCCTCCATGTCCTGCAGAATCTTCTGTTTTCCAGCATCTTTTGCATATTTGAACCCTTCCCAGCAGTGATTGTATGATTCACAATAGGACGTCCCAGATAGTATGATTTTGAGATCCATCTTTTCACACTGAAGACAATTGAGGGACTCAAACACAACTATTAAAAAAGGTTCAAACGTTCACTGATGCTCCAGAGGGAAACACATGCATTAAGAGCTGGGGGTGAAAACTTTTGAACAGGATGTACAATTTTTTTATTTTGTAATTTTTTTATTTTTTTTTATTTAGTACTGCCCTTTGGAAACAACAGAAGATACTTGCATGTTTCCTGGAAGACAAATTAAGTACAATTTACCTTGATCCCCCCTCCTCCCCCCGGCTCTTAATGCATTATATTTCCTTCAGGAGCATCAGTAAATGTTTGAATCTTTTTTAATAGTTGTGTTTTGAGTCCCTCAATTGTCCTCAGTGTAAAAATATGGATCTTAAAATCATACGGTCACTGCTGGAAGGGGTTCAAATATGCAAAAGATGCTGGAAAACTGAAGATTTCCCAGGACATGGATGATTTTTCTGAAGAACAGTGCTTAGTTTAACTGTTCAGAACATACAAGGGACTCATGAACAACCATCACAAAACAAAAAAACAGTCATGGATCATGCAGGTAACCACACACAGTATTAAGAACCAAGGGTTCCCAAACTTTTCAATAGGGTTATTTTAATAATGTCAGCTATTTTTTTTTGTCTTGTGGACTAAATGTAAACATCTTTTATATAAACTATGTTACTCAGGACAGTATTAAATAAAAATAAATGCATTTTGTCTACCTGGTCTCATGGCATTTACGCATCTAGGTGCACTTTTTAGCGAGACACGAAATGTGTATCATTAACTACATATTACTGCAGTTTCCAAAAGAAACAAACACTAGAGACAGTAAAACTCTGATATATTTTACTCCTTTTCACACAAATTCACAGAGTTTTGATTAATAAAGAATAATTTTCGCACAATTACTTGAAGAATATCATATTACGACTTCAAAACAATATTAAAAAGCTTGGAGATTTGAAAACTGATGCTTTTGAACTTAGCATCACACATATCCAGCTTCATATCTATGGGTTTTTGTAGATGGTAAGTTTGTTCGGTAGCTCACGGAGGATGGAGACTTACTTGAGAGGTGAGGAGTTCCTGTTTAATCACGGTTTGACAAAGCAGTTCAAATCTGCATATAAGGAAGTTGAAATGGCACGGTTGCATCAACAAATACGTTTTTATATCAGTTTTGCATTTGTTAACACTATCGGGTAGGTTTGTGTTTGGTATAGGGCATATTTCCAACACGATAGAGCATTCATTTTTAGGGACAGACCCCAGATATTTGAATTCTGAACCGCCGCAATATGTACCTGTAGCAACGTAATAAAAACACAGCAATATGTACCTATGTCTAGGGTTCACGTATTTAACCTGTGTTTTAGCGCCACTCAGTGGACATTTCTCTTTGAAACTGCGGCGAAACGTGCAGTAAGGTACATAAAACTGTGTCGCACAGAAAATGCACAGAGGTACGTATTTTTATGAGACCAGGTTGCATTTTGTATAATCTCTCTTATTTTGTTAAAATTACTCACATTTTCACAGATTCTGCAAGGGGTTCACAAACATTCAAGCAGCACTATATGTAACCCTGATCCCCTGAATGGGGAAAGACTCACTGCATCGATAGCTGATGTAGGGGTGGGCAATATGGCAAAAATATATCACAATTTATTTTTTTAGAAATAATGATTCACGATTTTATCACGATTCTTTGTCATGTTAGTTTTACTATTTTGCAAGCTGTATAAGCAGTACAGCCAAACTAATTTCCCTGTTATAAATATAAAGCTTTACAAGGTAACAAAATATAAAAAAAAGAATGGCAGATATTTGGGTCATAAGAACAAAGATATACATTACAAATACACATAATATACAAATAAAACAAACAGTGTTTTCAGGTACAATAGGTGTATTTAACCAAAGCATTCAAGAAATTGAATGAACAATAAACAAATAAAACACTATTGATTCCTAATTTGCAAATTATGGTGGAAAATAAGTATTTGGTCAATAACAAAATTTCATCTCAATACTTTGTTATATACCCTTTGTTGGCAATGACAGAAGTCAAACGTTTTCTGTAAGTCTTCACAAGGTTTTCACACACTGTTGCTGGTATTTTGGCCCATTCCTCCATGCAGATCTCCTCTAGAGCAGTGATGTTTTGGGGCTGTCGCTGGGCAACACGGACTTTCAACTCCCTCCAAAGATTTTCTATGGGGTTGAGATCTGGAGACTGGCTAGGCCACTCCAGGACCTTGAAATGCTTCTTCAGTCGAATGATGATCAGATGATCAGTCGTCCTGGTCCCTTTGCAGAAAAACAGCCCCAAAGCATGATGTTTCCACCCCCATGCTTCACAGTAGGTATGGTGTTCTTTGGATGCAACTCAGCATTCTTTCTCCTCCAAACACAACAAGTTGAGTTTTTACCAAAAAGTTCTATTTTGGTTTCATCTGACCATATGACATCCTCCCAATCCTCTTCTGGATCATCCAAATGCTCTCTAGCAAACTTCAGACGGGCCTGGACATGTACTGGCTTAAGCAGGGGGACACGTCTGGCACTGCAGGATTTGAGTCCCTGGCGGCGCAGTGTGTTACTGATGGTAGCCTTTGTTACTTTGGTCCCAGCTCTCTGCAGGTCATTCACTAGGTCCCCTGTGTGGTTCTGGGATTTTTGCTCACAGTTCTTGTGATCATTTTGACCCCACGGGGTGAGATCTTGCGTGGAGCCCCAGATCGAGGGAGATTATCAGTGGTCTTGTATGTCTTCCATTTTCTAATAATTGCTCCCACAGTTGATTTCTTCACCCCAAGCTGCTTACCTATTGCAGATTCAGTCTTCCCAGCCTGGTGCAGGTCTACAATTTTGTTTCTGGTGTCCTTTGACAGCTCTTTGGTCTTGGCCATAGTGGAGTTTGGAGTGTGAATGTTTGAGGTTGTGGACAGGTGTCTTTTATACTGATAGCGAGTTCAAACAGATGCCATTAATACAGGTAATGAGTGGAGGACAGAGGAGCCTCTTAAAGAAGAAGTTACAGGTCTGTGAGAGCCAGCAATCTTGCTTGTTTGTAGGTGACCAAATACTTATTTTCCACCATAATTTGCAAATAAATTCTTTAAAAATCCTACAATGTGATTTTCTGGATTTTTTCTTCTTATTTTGTCACTCATAGTTGAGGTATACCTATGATGAAAATTACAGGCCTCTCTCATCGTTTTAAGTGGGAGAACTTGCACAATTGGTGGCTGACTAAATACTTTTTTGCCCCACTGTATTTGGGTCATAAGAACAAAGATATACATTACAAATACACATAATACACAAATAAAACAAACAGTGTTTTCAGGTACAATAGGTGTATTTAACCAAAGCATTCAAGAAATTGAATGAACAAATATACAAATAAAACACTATTGATTCCTTTTAAAGCAACCGTATTAAAGTTTCTCAGTCAAGAGTAGTGAGTGATTTTTCTCTTTATGTTTTGTTGTTCTCTATCATAGGTAACTCAACGCTGCGTGAGCTTTTCACGCTTCGGGAACGCCTCCTGCGTGACCGATGTCTGAAGCCCCTATAGAATCACGCCAATTCATTGGCTGATGGCGCGACGCCGTCTCTGACGCAATCACGTCGTCAGCTAATACTGGCGAACGCGCCATCCACTCCTCAGATTTCTCTGCCTTCACGAAGCGGTCACATTGCCCTTCGTTGTTGCGATTTTCTGGCCCAAAAATATTGTATTTCGGACGCGATTCATCCGTTTGAACTTCGTCGACTGCCTACAGTGGAACTTTGTTCTCCTTGCGGTGAAGTGCCATGGACTATCGCCGTTGCCAACCGCCGTGCGCGTGATTCATCGCCCGCGATCACCCTCACAGTAAGTGTGTTAAATGTTTGGGGTTTTCGCATGCACGCGATGCGGTTTATGGGATTTGAAATTACATTTTGTGAGAATCTCCTTCTCATAACCCTCCGCTCTCGGCTTGAGGTGTGTGAAAAGGAGTCATCCATTTTTCCCCGTCGCTCCGCGCTCCCCGTCGCGGCTTCACGTGAATCCGCGGCCTCTCGTGAATCCGCGACCTGGGGTTCGGATGTTGAGCTCGAGGAGACGGAGAGTGAGCAGACAGGCCTCGCCTTTCTCTCCCTTCCTCACCGGAGCATGTGCGCACGAATTCACCGGTTGATTTCGCGCATTACTATCTTTATCCTAGCCCGGGGGCGTGTGACCGTTTTCCTTCAGGCTAGATGATATATTGCTAACTGCAGCCTCCGACTCCGAGGATTTCGGGCCTGCTTTAGCAGATGTGCTCCCGCTTAGCGGTCAGGAGGCGCGGCCTTCCGCGGCCTACTCTGAGCTCGTGGACGTGCTTTCGCGCGCTACTGAGAAGCTTTCGCTGGATTGGCCCGACGAGCCCCGCGAGTCTCAAGCGTTGAAACTCGACGAGCGGTTCCTTAACGGCCCGAATTCCAGCTGAACGGGGGAAGCTGCTGTTTCGGCGATCTGCATTAGGGAGATCTCCAGATCCCGGAAGCAGCTGTTTTCCCTCCCGCCTGACTAAGCGGGCACCGCTGACTTCACCAACCTTGTGGTTATTTGGAGCAGGGTTACACCGCCATGCCTGTGGTAGAGGACCTCAGAGGACCTCTTTGGCGCCTTCTTGGAAGTCCCGCCCCCTCCTTCCGACTAAGCCATGTAGGACCACTTCCGCCCTTATCGGGAAGTCCTACATCACGGCCGGTCAAGCAGGCATGGCCCTCCACGCGATGGCCATCCTTCAGGCGTACCAAGCGGACGTCCTTAAGGAAATGGACGAGGGGACTGGCCTGACTCCAGAGGCTGTCAAAGAGCTGCGCAGAGCCACTGACTTGGCTCTCAGAGCCACTAAATACACCGCACGCGCCGTAGGGTGCTCTATGGCGGGTTCGGTGGCGCGGAGCGCCATTTGTGGCTGAACCTCACTGAGATACGTGAGAAGGAGAAGGTGTTCTTGCTGGATGCACCTATCTTACAGTCTGGGCTGTTTGGGGAAGCGGTAAGCTCGGTAGTGGAGAAATTCCGCTCCGGCAAGACGCAATCGGCTGCTCTTAAGCAGTTTATGCCTAGGAGAACGAGGGACCATTTCACTCCCTCCTCCTCTGTGTCTAGAGAGCATTCGCTCCCCAGGAAGGAGCCTTTTGGCGGAAGTGGCGCCCAGGCTACGCACCCTCCCCCAACGGCGGTTTGGGGAGCCCGTGGCCGGTCCTTTCCCTGCAAGCACCCACGCAGACGGGTTGACCTGAAGCGGCCCAACAGGCCTACCGCTTCGGCTAATCCGGGTCGTTCCTGACCTTCGGGTCGGAATGAGGAGAGCCTCTTCACCGTTACGAGACGAGGTCAGACCGCAAAAGCGTACTCTTCCAAGTGGGGCGTCTTGAATCCTGGTGTTTGGCTCGTGCAATTGACCCAGTTAACTGCCCTGTTGGTCCAGTACTGGAGTTTTTGCAAGAAAAGCTGACAGCGGGGGCGGCTGCTACCACCCTTAGGGTTTACGTAGCGGCCATTGCAGCTCGGAGAGCTGGATGAGATCCCCTTGGGGAGACATCGGATGGTCTCCGCCTTTATGCGTGGAGTCAGACGGCTTAGGCCGTTCGCCCTATGGCAGTTCCTTCTTGGGACTTGTCAGTCGTCCTCGAAGGTCTAGTGACGGCCCCTTTCGAGACTTTAGAATCAGCTTCAGAGCGGATACTGACTCTTAAGGTTACTCTTTTGCTGGCGCTTACGTCACTAAAAAGAGTTGGAGATTTGCAGGCCTTCTCTGTTAGTAAGGCGTGTATGGACTCTGCCCCGGGTCTAGTCAAAGTTACCCTGCGGCCTAGGCCGGGTTACATTCCCAAGGTCTTGTCCACATCGTTTCGATCTCAGGTGGTCACGCTTCACTCTTTCCATCCTCCTCCCTTTGCTTCAAGTGAGGATGAGAGACTCCACATGCTCTGCCCGGTCAGGGCATTGAAGCTGTATGTGGATCGCTGGTTTGGAGAAAATCCTCCCAGTTATTGGTCTGTTTTGGTGCTGGCCGCCGCGGGCTTGCCACGTTGAAGCAGAGGATTTCTCACTGGGTGAGAGACGCCATTTCGCTGGCTTATGAGGTGCGGAACGTCCCTTCACCTCTTAGTCTTCGGGCACATTCTACTAGGGGCGTAGCCTCCTCTCAAGCTCTTTTTAGAGGGGTACCCCTGGAAGATATTTGTGTTGCGGCAGGATGGTCCTCTCCGCACACCTTTGTCAAGTCTTACAACCTTGACGTTGATACGGCTCCAGGTTCTCAGATCTTATTTGTTTGAACCGACCGTATGTTGTTGGTTCATTATTGGACCAGATAGGTAGCGTTTTCAGCTTGGCGTGTTTGGTATATCGTTCCCGAAGCATGAAAAGCTCACGCAGCGTTGAGTTACCTATGATAGAGAACGTCTCAGGTTACTCGCGTAACCCTTGTTCTCTGAATAGGGAACGAGACGCTGCGTTTGCTGCCAAGCTCCTCACGCTGCCGACAGGGTTCTTTTCGGCAGAGAAATCTGAGGAGTGGATGGCGCGTTCGCCAGTATAAGCTGATGACGTGATTGCGTCAGAGACGGCGTCACGCCATCAGCCAATGAATTGGCGTGATTCTATAGGGGCTTCAGACATCGGTCACGCAGGAGGCGTTCCCGAAGCGTGAAAAGCTCACGCAGCGTCTCGTTCCCTATTCAGAGAACAAGGGTTACGCGAGTAACCCGAGACGTTTTATTAACATTAAAAGGGTCATCGGATGCAAAATTCACTTTTACAAGTTATTTGAACTGAAATGTGTGTTGACACTGTGTGTACACAGCCACCCAATGATGATAAAAATACACCTGGTGTTTAAAAAAAAAAATCCAGATAAATAATATCCCCTTTTTCAAATCAAGTCGTTCTCAAATTATTGGTTGCCTAATCTCAGCCTCAGACGTCACGCCCATGGAACATTGGCTAAACGTCTGATGCATATGGCACACAAAAGTGGAAACACTTCAGGAGTTTCGAAGTTGTCGTCGGATTGGTTGAATTATACAGGATTTCTGTGTCGCGTTCTTTATCGTTCTGCCTGGAAACAAAAATCCCGTGACACCAAACCCCTCACGAAGAAGAAAGCCGTTGTGTTTACAACTATGACGACAAACGCTTATCAGGATCAAATAACTGCTGGATTTTCAAAAGTATGTGAAATATTTAAAGTTAGCAGCATATAATCTTTAAAATACATCTGAGAGTTTTACACACCAGTCTGTTATTGTAGCGACATTTCCACACCCTGACACGTGATGCTGAACGAACGAACTGTGGCCTTGGCCAATGAAAGCTGCCATCTATTCTGACTGACGGCTGAAGGTCTGGCAGGACTAGCATTTAAAGGAAATGCACTAAAATGGCTTGCTGTGAAAATAGCTGTTTTTGACAAGGTAAAAATTGTGTTGTTTTACACTACCATTGAGAAATTTTAACCAAAGTATGTTATAGATCATTCATTAAGACCC